>JANHGN010005009.1:0-12919 GCA_024605025.1 Megaceryle maxima | reverse complement strand
CTCCACGGGGGGCTTGGAAACCCCTCCAGGGATCACGGGGACTCCACCCCTGCCCTGGGCAGCCTGGGACAGCCCTGTAGGGGAAGAAATTGTTCCTCAGCTCCAACCTAAAAAAAATATACATATGTGCAGCTGTCTACAAGAAAATACCCTATTAAATATGCACCATTAAATGTAGCCTATTAAATTTTAGTCAAGAACAGTGGGTGTTTTTACACTCTTCCATTAAAAGACCCCTGCTGCAAAAGGAACTTCAATAAAAATGTATTTTTTAAATAGTTTTACCAAGGAACTGTAAATAGTTTTGGAATTGTTTGGTCAGTTCCATTTCTAGAGGATAAGTGGTAGCTTACAGGAATTTTTCACGCTGTGGAAAATCTTGCAAGCAGGGTGTGGTTCACTGTAACTGTTGTGATGCTTGTTGGGTTAGTTTAGTTGGTTTGGGTTTTTTTTACAGTGCTGAAAATGAAATAAAAAACAAACCCTGTAAATCATGTTTATTGCCAAGGGAGGGGTAGTAAAACTGATTATGCTTTGAACAGGAAATGATAATGTTGGAAGAGGCACTAAAGAGCATTGGAGGATCATGAAATAAAGCACCTAAACCCAGCAGAGAAAGGAAAGTTGTGTCTCTGCACTTAGGAGTAGGGAGTGAGGCTGGCATTGGACTCCTGCAGTCTGATGCTGTTCCAGAAAGATGTTTTTTAGGAAATAAAAGTTAGCAAAAGTAGGAAAAACAAAGGTCTGCGTACCTTCTTGTTCCCTGTGTGATAACATGCCTGCATTTGTCTGTCCTGATGTCAGCCTGGAGGCTTTTGGGGGACCCACTGTGGTTTTAAAGGGCCTTTTGCTGCATGGGCTGGTGTTTTTGTAGCCCAGTGATCACTCTGGTTTTGGCTTGAATTCATTTAAGCTACTTAAATTTGATTACATTATTTTTTCTTCTCTTTGTTTTCTTTACTTCCCAGTAAGAAGCATGTTTATTCAAACTCAGGACACACCAAATCCAAATAGTTTGAAGTTTATTCCAGGGAAGGAAGTGCTGGAGTCAAGGACTATGGAGTTTTCCACACCAGCTGCAGCATTTTGCTCACCTTTAGCAAGGTATTAAACACATGGTCATTTGTTTGGGGGGAATCAGTGTGGGCTGTGTCTGCAGCTGATGCTTTTAAGCACAGCTTCTGATCATTCTGCTCCTCATACTCAGGAGCAACTTGGTTGGGTTTCAGTTTTTCAGTATCACTTGTGCATAAAATTAAATCTGGGAAGGCTGTTGTTACTAAAGTCATCTTTCTGTGTGTCTGTGCTCCCCGTGGCTGCATCCTGGTCTGGTTTGTGCAACTGGATTGAGCAATACTGTAAATCAGTCATCTTGAGCAGTTGCTGTATCACTGGAGAGACCTCTGGCCACGATTATGCAACAGCATTCTCAGCAGAACACTCTTAATTCAAGTAGTCGTTTGGAAATTGGGAATCTTTACAGAACTGGGAAATAGACAGCACGAGGAGATAAGGAGTCCCCAAAAACTACAAATTAACTAGAGCAGCTTCTTTGCTTTGGCAGGTGTTGGTGTTACCCTGAACTGCAAAGCTGGGGGATTTTTCCTTCACAAAAGGTTTATAATGTGTCAGTCAAAGGGAGGCCAGTTTTGGTCCATTTCTTTGGGCTGGATTGGTAACAGGTCTTGGGAGTTGCGGCTTCCAACACCCAATTGAGTAATGCAGAGTTGAATCTCTGAGCAGATAATGGATTCATATCATCTGGGTATAGAGGGGGGTTGAAGCACCATCTCAAGCCTCTCTGGGAATATTCTGAAGCATCCATTTAGCGGATGGGCTTTGATGTGAGGGTGAGATGCAGAGATGCTGCAGTAGGTCACCTCCAGAGATACCAGTGTAAGTCATTCTTGTGTATGTCAGAAGAATTCTATGCGAAGGTAGAAGCTGTTTCATGTGACAGTCTCTCCAGGAACCACAGGGTTATCAAACACCCAGCTCTGACGTCTCCAAAGGTCTCCTGCAGAGTTGTCTGAGAGCAAACAGGATCTTTACAAGCAAAGCTCTCTGACTTCAAATCATAAATACAAAGTGAAAAGTTTTGGAGGACATGGAAACGTGTTAGTGGAGTGCTGGAGCTGTAGGATCTGATCGTGCCACAAGTACATCAGGTTGCAGAATGAAACCAGCTGTCAGAAAGTGGCTTTTTGTTGTCATTTATCTGCAAATAGATGTTTGCATCGAAGAAGGTGTGTGTGCTAGGACATGTGCTGTGGCTAAACAGCTTGGGTTTAGGTTTTGTGCTTGTTAATGGAAAAAAAAACCCCAAAGTCTACTTTGCATTGTTAAGTGATTATGGGTTTTGTAAACCATAACCAATTAGGGGGTTTGTAAGTGGAATACTCATTTATTTTAAAAGGGAATATTCATTTTTTTCCAAAGAAGTAATGAAAGCTTCCTGAAGGGGAGGGAGTGGGACAGTTATTTAATTGATTGGGGATGGTTTGGTGCACTTGCATAATTCCAGTGTTTAAGTGACTTTAAAATCCAGTCGCTTTGGTGATGTAAAAGCCCAGTACACATCTAACTGGTTGATGCCTGGAAACCTTTTCAAAGGGGTATCGTGAAGTCTCTTCTGTCACTTTTCATCACACATCCCGTTGTGAGAAGACTTCCAGTTCCTCCATTCATTTCATTTTTGATGTTTGCCAGGAGTACATGCATATATATATTATTTTTTTTGTAAATTGCAAACCCACTCTTACAGCCTGAAGTTGGATTGACCTCTGGGTGCTTCCTACTTTATTTTTTTTTGTGTGTGTGTATTTTTTTTTTATATTTTACTCTTCAGGAGTGGCAGAATTTCTTTATTCCCTAGATGAATTTATTGGGTTTAATTTAACTATATGAAGAAATTTGTCTTTATGTTCTCATTCTGCTTTTTATACTCAAAATACTCTCAAAAATATCCACTTCCCTATCATCTAAATTCTCATATTGCTTTGGATCTGTGCTCATGTCCCACCTGGCTGCTGGATGGGCCATCTGAAGAAAACGTGAATCCTGAACCTTTACTAAATCTGTTTTCTTTTTCCATGCCATGCAAATGACTAAAAATACGGAAGATTGCTGATGAAGTGAGTTGGTGCATGAAAGCCTCGCGGGCTGCTCGACACTGATCCTTCTGTTAAACTGTTGTCAACTCTGTTGCCACTATTCTTGAGCTTTGTTACTTCAAATAACTCACTTTAACCCAGGGAACATTCCTTATATTTGCACTAGTCCACAGTAGGTTACCACCTGGCTTTGATGCTGAACAAATAAATACCTTTATATATACAGAAGATGATTTTGCCTCCAAAGAACTGTAGAGAGAGTAACTCTCTCACATCTTGGGGGAAGTCCTGTCAGATGTGTTTGGTTTTACTATGTACACTGCTTCTCAGCAGGATCTCCTGGCTTTTGCTAAGCTGTAGGTGAAAGAACTCTGACTGTCTCTTGATGACTCTAGTTCTAGTGCTTATTTTTGTCTAGAAGTGTTTTCTACAACTTTTTTTTTTCCCCGTGGAAAAAATCTTTAGGAGTTTGCCTGAAATGTGTACACGTTTTCAGATTATTGTTTTGTTTTGTTGTCCTAACAGACAGTTATTCAGAATTGAAGGAGTTAAAAGTGTTTTCTTTGGACCAGACTTCATCACAATCACCAAGGTAAGCAGAACAGAGATGCAGAGGTCCTAAAGATGAGCTGTGGTTCAGCCATCTGACAGGTGGCCCTAGAGAAGATCCAGTCAGATAGATAGCTGCTTGCACAGAGTAGAAGTACCAGAGGCAATGGTCACAAGTGGCATAAAGGAAACTGTCCTGTAGCAATAGGATGAGGAGCAGTGGTTTTAAACTAGAGCAGGGTAGATTTAGATTGGACATTGGGAAGAAGTTCTTTACTTTGCAGGTAGTGAAACACTGCAACGGGTTGCCCAGGGAGGTGGTGGAGGCCCCATCCCTGGAGACACTCAGGGTCAGGCTTAATGGGGCTCTGAGCAACTTGATGTGGTTGAGGACATCCCACTGCAGGTGGGTTGGACTAATTGACCTTTGGAGGTCCCTTCCAACGTGGGGCATTCCATGATTCTATGATAATAATAAAAAAGAAACCCAAACCCAATACAAATCACAAAGCGTGGGCCTGCACTGAAGTAGATCACCCAGGGATGCTGTAGATTCTTTATTCTTGGAAACAGTCAGCGTTGGGCTGGATGAGACCCTGAGCTACGTGGGGAGCTTGGCCGTTGGCTCCGTGTCCACCAGGAAGTGGGACCAGATGAGCTGGGAGAAGGCGTCCGGAGGAGCCGCTGGAGCGCGGCGGTGCTGTGTGTGCCCAAGGGGTGGGGCTGCTGCCAGCAGAGATAAGGGTTTGCGTAGTCACCGGGCGGTTACGCTCTTTCTGTGTGAGGAGCAATTCCCTGAATGATGGTTTGGCTCAGAATTGAAGGAACCAAACAATCTTGAGTGTCTGAAAGAGTTTGGTAAAAATATATGTCCAATAATGTATTTGGGAGACTTTCACCTTTTTTTTAGCTAATATTTTAGTAGCACTTGGCTCGCTAAGAAGGAAACCCTGCTGTTGACTGTTATAAATTGAGTCTTGCTGAACTTTTTTGGCAAAGCTGGACTTGACAAAACTGTGAAATCAAACCCATGCATCAAAAATCAGAACCCTTTATGATATTTTTGATGTAAGAAGAATCTCTGCGTAACATTATTAGGCAGATACTCTGTTCTAATTGGTTTTTGGTTTTGTTTTTGTGGGTTTTTTTTCCTACTGATTCTCACAGGAGAGTGAAGACCTGGATTGGAACTTACTGAAACCAGATATTTATGCAACTATAATGGATTTCTTTGCCTCTGGCTTACCTGTAGTTACTGATGAAGCACCAAGGACAGACACAGGTAAATCCAACTCTTCAGGAAGAAGCCAGCGTCCGTCTGCCTTGGCATTTAGTTTTTGTGACATCCAGAAAAGCCTCCCTTTGTCCCTCAGAAAAGCAGGCAGGAGAATTAAAAGTAAAACCAGATAAAATTAACAAAGGAGAGAATTTTCCTAACTGCTGCTCTATCTCTGCGAGTACGGAGCCTGGTTCTTGTCCGCGGTGATGCGAGGAGCGCGTCTGCAGGGGAGCTGTGCTGAGCACTGTGTTTTGGCAGAGGGGAGGACCTTTTCTGTTATGCTTTGTGAAATATTTTTGCAAGTTCTGAGGCTCTTTAGAAAGCAGCAGGGTGTTGCTGCACGTCCTTTTGCTATGGGTACCTACAAAAGGGTTTATTTCCCTCCTTTAATTAAAAAAGCGTTCCCAAGCTTAATGTCTGTGATTTAATGGTAGGTTTATGGTCTTAAATGAACAAGAAATACTAAAAAGTCTTCTCCAAACTGTAATAGGAAGTAACTGAGACTAACTTACAATTTACCTCAAGGGGAGTATTTTGCCTTTTTTCTCAATTACAACTTGCCAACTTAAAATGAGTTTTCCAATATTCTCAGGAAGATATGACTACTGAATCCCTCTCTGCTCTGTTACATCTGGATTTATTGTCAGTATTAACATAGACTTTATTTTATTTGAAGAAGTTGTCTTTAAAAATGCTTCTGTGAGCCTGAAACAGAGCTAAAATTGCACCAGAGCTGCTAAACCTCTCCACCTTCATCATTCTCCTGCTGAATTTCTTAGGTTGCTGAAAGTTTTCCTTCTGAGAACCCTGCCTTGAGCCATTCAGCCTTAACAAATCTTAGTTGTTGCTTCCTTTAAAAGGTGGCACTGCTGTTGTCTGGTAAGGCCTTTACCAGTTGTGAAGAACTCAACCAGTGCTGGGTTTTGTCGGCGAAAGCCTGGCACGTAAATAAGGATAATGCAGAAAAGGATGCTCCCTCTGAATTCAGACTTGTCTCTTTACATTTCAGCCCCCTCTGCAATGTTTTTGTGCTGTTTCATTCTGTCATTAGGGTTATACAGTGTTAGTGACCACATCAGAATTATCTCCATGTTCTGAAGGGCATGTTTTTCTCCTCCCAAGCTGCATCAGAAGAAGATGATGAAGTTGTACTGATGATTAAAGAGCTGCTGGATACAAGGATAAGGTAAACTGGGAGCATTGCTGCTAGATGGAGTTAGTCTTGAGTTAGTTAGCTTTGGGATTTGAGTTTATTGAAGGAACAGTGCATTTTTCATTGGCTCTGTGTGATTTCGTGGTCCAGTGTAGGGGTTTAAAGTAAAACTGGCCAGAGCTAGGAATGCTGTTCCCTCTAACTGAAAACTTTCTATCTAATTTTCCTGTTCAAGCAAACTCTGTGCTGAACACAGTCCTTCTTCCTGAGCAGTTCCAGTCTCACCCTCCTTCATTCATTTAAACAGGTCCGTTGGGTTTAACTTGGCTATATTAAAGTAGTGAAAACAACACAGTCTTTGCTTTTCCAGTAACTATTTTTATCTCTGTCACATTAATACCTCTTTTAATTGTCGTTATCCTTCCCTTCCAAGCATTCCAAAAATAGTTTATACTCTTGTATCATACTCTAAAGAAAATTTTGCTAGTGCCTTTCCCTCGCTGTCTGGGCTTCCAGTATGTTTTGTTCCCTGCATTCTGTTGCAATTTTATTGATATCTTAACACAGCTTGAATTTAGAAGCTTCTGGTAACTAATGAAGTCTCAAGGGTGGCTGTGGATCGTGTTGTTTACCTGAAGTCTATTTTTATGCTCATTAATTGCCTTCCAAAGTGAACCAAAAAGCATAAGCGACGACATTTTAGATGCAGGGGAAAATGTCTGGTATGTTTCTGAAGCTGTGATACCTGATGGTGACATCTTCCCCAGCTCACAAATTTGACAGCTTGTACGCATGTCAAAATCATGGAATTCAGTTGAATTTTTCTAGCAGTTACGATGAACTCGGGAGGTTTTATTTTGTTATTTTAAATGCTGCGCTTTAAAAGTGAGATGTAAAAATACCAGTTTGGTTATCTTGCAGCTGACACATGGTACTGGTTAACTATCCTGAAGGGAGAGAGGGAGAAAAGCAGAAATAAACTGGATTATTTTTTCCTCAGCATATGTACTATGTAAAACCTCTAACCCAAGTATTCTGCTGTGTAAAGCCACGATAGAAGGTAACGTTCAGGAGGCTCTGCTTTTGCTGCCTGTGTTAGTCCTTGATCTCCCAGTGGCCTTTCATCATGGCACAGAATTTCTGCCCCAATTTCTGGTTTTCCTCACCTTTTTCTTTCTTTCACTTCATTCTCCCTGGCCTCCTTGGTGGACTGAGCAGCTGTTGATAAGAATATTAGCAACTGGTGTATCCTACTTCATCTTCTAAGCTATATATAAACCAGTGGTGCACACAGAGCATCGATTGTTTAATCCATCAAAAAATATGTGAACAAGAAGTTGTCAGAAGGTGCAGGGTGGAGGGAATGTAGATCTGAAAGGTCCTGTCATGTGCTAAAAAAAGTTAATTTCAAAGAAGAGAGATGGAATTTTTAGTCACGTTCTTTGGCTTCCTGGAATGGAGATAATTTGTTATGGTGAGTTGTTAATAAATGTGTTGGATTCATAGATTATGCTCGCGGGAGTGCAGCTCTCAGTTATTTTGGAAATGGGTATAAAGAGCTTCTGTTAGAGTAACTTGGTGGTTTTAGCTTGGTCTGGAAAAATGTTGCTATGGGGATACGGTTACAAAGCTGGGCATTTCTGCTTGCAAAAGGAGAGCAGGCTGCAGAAATGCTGATGGCGCTGGGATGGGGTCTTAGCAGATGCTGCTTTCTTCACCCGTTAGCAGGATTAGGCTAACTGGGAGTAGTTGGAGGTTCTCTTTCTGTCCTGTGTACACTGGTGAACTGTGTATTTATTTAGGGAAACCCCTCAGGGCTTCCCACTGGCCCTAGTCAGGTAGCAGACACACACACACCGCGTGGTAGGACACACCTATTAGATTTGGCACTCAACAGAGGTGACCATCCTTACACGTGGAGGGGGCCTTGAGGCAAACGATAAAGTCTTTGCAGGCTGAATCGAGTTGCATTCTGAGGTGCTTACCCTCAGCCCCAGAATGTCAACCATTCCTTCGTGTGCTGCTGCACTCATTGCAAATATGTTTTGTTGAACAAGCTACAGAAAAATAGCTGTGAACGTTGAGATTGTCCAGCAGAGTATGACTGGGTGGAAATTTCATCCAGGTGGTTGTAGAGAAAGAGAACTTGAGTCACTATGTCTTGACAGTTGTTTGTGTGTATTAAATTGAGCTTTGCTAAAGATTCCTGGAAGGAAACATATTCCAGCTATCCTTGCTTTAAATTGGGTATCGTGTTCCATCAGGCCGACAGTGCAAGAAGATGGTGGGGATGTTATTTATAAAGGCTTTGAGGATGGGATTGTGCAGCTGAAGTTGCAGGGCTCGTGCACCAGCTGTCCCAGTTCCATCATCACCCTGAAGAATGGGATACAGAACATGCTCCAGTTCTACATCCCTGAAGTAGAAGGCGTGGAACAGGTGGGTTGGGGAGACATAAGAGCTGTTTTCTTTTGAATGGAAAAAGATCTTTGTCCCTTTCCAGAGTGGACGGGTTGGCAATTTAAGCAAAAGTACAGGACTTACAGATGCAGTTTTTCTAAGTTGGCAGCCGTACCTTGGCAAAAGATAGGGAACTCTGCAAAGTCCTGCACAGCCCCACGTGCCAAAATACACTGGGGACCACCTGGGCGGGCAGCAGAAAAAGGCCTGGGGTCCTGGTGGGCGCCAGCGGCTGCCTTTGTGGCAAAGGTGCTGATGATACCCTGGGCTGTGTTGCCAGGAGGTGATCCCTCATGGGACTCTCTCCAGTATGTCCACGTACCTCTGCTACTGAGGAGCCCACAACTGGGCACTCTGCCAGCAATCATTAAAAATCCAGTATGCTGTAGTGATTGTTCCAGTGGCCTTTGTAATAACTCGACCAGCTCCTATTATTTCAGCCACATTTTCTCCTCGTGGCTTCATTTGTAAGATTTTCTTACCTTCTTTACCTGCCCGTTGTCCTTCAGTGTTGTGGAATTTAATGGAATGAATTCTCTGTGCAATCTTACAGGATGAGGAGTTTAAACTCTTACCTAAACTCCTTCTGGATTTGATTTCAGGTTGTTGATGATGATGATGACGTGGAGAAAGAAGCAAATTCTACTTGAGCTAGTGTCATCTACGGCCAAATAAGTATTTACTGCTCGGTGTACGTAAACCATCTTTGTGCTGAGGGACAACCAAATTTGCCTTTCTTTTCAGAAAAAATAGTTGCACTTCTATCTGTGAAAATGTATCATCTGTTTAAGCAGTTTGTCCACTAATTTATTAAATGCCCTGCTTTCAAAAAAGAATCCTTGTGCTCTGCTTTGTACTACATCTAAAGAAAGAATTGGTGGCCTTTAAAAATGATGATGCATCTCTCCATTGTTCTTTCATACAGAAAATTCAAGATTGGGGGGGGAAAAAAAAGAGAGAGAAGGCCAAAGTAAGGTTTCTTGATTTGTTTTCTTTGTGCATTAGAAATATTAAATGCTTATTTTTGTCCCCCAAAACCTTTTGATTAAGTGTTTATTTTTCTCCCCCAAAACCTTTTGATTAAATGTTTATTTTTGTCCCCCAAAACCTTTTGATTAAATGTTTATTTTTGTTCCCCCCAACCTCCTTTTGGGACTTGCAGGACTATCTGCCCTTGCTCTATAATGGAGAAATTAAGGAATGTTAATTTTATCAAGACTTGTTAAAAAGCTTTTGATTCGTATCCATTTTTTCTGGGGGGCCAAGTAACCCAGAACTGGGTTAGGGGCTCAAATGTTGCCATCACTTGCGGGAATTCATCTATTTGCTCTCCAACACTGTTCAAAGAAATAAAAAGTGTGAGTTGTTTGTTGTAAAAAACATATATTTGAAATGCTAGAAGATGATCTTTATCAGCTTTAGTAAGCAAGAGGGACTAATTAGCTTATTTAGAAGTAAAATTGTTCAGCCACCATTCTCGGTCTGTTTAAACTTGCAAAAGGTGGTTTCTCACCGGGTCAAGATGAACGTGCAGAGCTTGAGGGCAGGACTTACCCTGGTAGGCCAGCAGAGAAAAGAAGCCTGTTTACCTTTGCCATATCCTGTTTGTTCCTCCCGCAGTGCCAAAGAGCGCGGTGTCCGTGTAACTTGGCTGCCCTGGCTGAGAGAGGGAAGACGTGGCAGAGCAGGACGCGTTCCAGCTTTAGCGACGATGGGAAGAGAAATATTTATTGTTCTGGGATGGAAACACGTAAATCAGTCTTTACAAGTGCTTCTGTTTACTTGCGCGTGTAGGGCTTCATTTCCTCCCCGGTGCCTTGGCTTCAGGGGCTGGCTTTGCAAATGGAAAGGTGATTTCTTTGTGCTGCCACAATTGGGCTGAGTTTGCCATTGTTATTTGGCTTTACAGCTCCAGTTGTGTTCCCCACGTGCGAGGATTTAACAGCCTCGGGTGTGTTCCCCTCAGTGTAATTCCACTGTGTCCCAAAACAGGTTCAGTTAAGTCAGTGGAGAATCTTTTCTGGAGCCATAAACTTCATACTGTGTGTTAGATACTTGCAAATAAATATTTTTAGCAGAATATTTCTCCAGCTTTCACGGAGAGTAATAACCTCCAGTCATTTCAATAACCCAGGCAGGACTTGGACATTGGTTTGAAATTACCATGTTTTCTTTACCCTGTTATGAAGTGCACGGTGCCTGAGCTTATGAGGATATTGGTGACAAAATTCCACTTGAGGTGGGCTCAGGCTATCCAAAAGAGAGCTTTTGCCAGCATTATCTTCATGTTCTTTGTCTGCAAACCATGGCATGGTGAGTAATGTTTCTTGTTTCTCAGAAGTAGAGCTTTTTAGGCCTGATTTTCCAATGTAATCCACTATACAAGCCCCAGTGCCCAGCCCAGGGGGATGATCCCTGCCATGGTCCTGTTGGCCACCCCAGTGCTGACACAGCCAGGGTGCTGGTGGCTTCTTGTCCCCCTGGGCACTCTCTGCCCCATCTCCAGCTGCCTGTGGACCAAACCCCCCAGGTCCTTTCCCACTGGGCACTTTCCAGCCACTCTGCCCCAGCCTGGAGCATTGCAGGGGGTTGTGGTGACCCAAGGGCAGTTCCCATCCCTTGGGCTTGTTGAACCTCATCCCATTGACCTTGGCCCATCAATCCAGCCTGGCCAGACCCCACTGTAGATCCTCCTGACCTTCAAGCAGATCCATCCACCCAACTAACTTGGTATCATGTGCAAAGTGACTGAGGGTGCCCTCGATCCCCTTACCCAGATCCTGGCAGTCTGGTGTGTCACTGGGGGTTGCAAGAGGGCTCCTCAGCTGGGGAGCTGCACTGTGCCACACGCTCAGGTCAGCGAGGAGGTGTTTGCCTGTCAAGTTTTTCTATAAATAGCAGTTAGTCATGGCATTTAAAATAGTAATGACTGCTTGAAGTTATTCTGGTAATTTTTTTAAGAATAAAAGTATTTCAGTAGTTTTGCTGTGTCACAGAGAAGTACAAAATGCCAGTCTGCCCTTCAGGTGCTTTTGTTTTCACCCATGTCAGATAGAGGACGCGCACGAAGTCCGTTCGTGTTTCTGAAGCTCTGTTCTGTAAGGTGGGGGGGGAATGCCCATCGCAGCTCTCTGAACTCTTGTCATCTCGAAACTCTTCACAGGTGGACGTGTTTTTTGGCAGGATGTGACTCATTCCATGCTTCTAGGAGAAGGTGGCTGGTTTGGCTCTAAGGCAAGCTCTGATAGCAGCTGTTAGGAGACAGTCGACAGCCCCAGCCCTCCCTGACAGCGAGTTCTGAGCAGGTAGTAGCAGGAGGAAATCGCTCCCGTTACCTGCTGTTAATACTCAAGGTGCCTTATGTCAGCATCACATACTCTCTTCCAGGAGGTGAGAGTTTGCAGTCTGCCTAAAATTGAGGACTTCAGCCAGAACTACCACCTCAAGTGAAGTATGTTGAGCTCAGAGGAGAAGGAAGTGGGTATATTTTTCTCACCCATTGCCCCTTTCTGTTAATTTTATAAGAAGTTTTCCTGTGATTGACAGTTTGGGAAACTCTTCATGTTCCTCCTTTAAGCTGCACTTCTACATGAACCATCTGTGGTTCACATTTACCACCATCTATGGTGGTAAAACGACATACAGCAAACCCTGGTATAAAGTAGCAGGTCACATAGGGTATAAATACCAGCTTTTTGGGGGGGTGGGGGGAATGAAATAACCCCTTCAAGACTAAACATCTGGAGCTAAACTTCTGTATGTGTAAAATCCTGCTTAGGACACGTGGGTGGACAAGTCAGGCTAGGGTTGAGGGGTGTGTTTTTGTAACCTCAAGTATGGTGCAGGTTTAAATGGGAAAGTTTGGTATTTGCTGTGCTGCTGACATGGGAGGGTTTGTCCAGGCTTCTTCGGGTCTGGGCATCCCTCGTTGTAAGCTGAGTTGTACCCTGTTGTCTGTCTTTGGTGCTGTGGATTATTTTAGGTTTGCAATGAGTACCTTCAGAAATTATTATAGGTTTGTAGAGCATACCTTAAGAAATCCCATGAGTGGTAAGACGACGTGAGCTGGGAGCTGCTGCAGGGCAGCAGAGAAAGCCACAGCAGAGAAATAAAGCAGCAGCTGAATCAGGTGTGCCTGGTAGGTCAGTAACAGAGAGTTGGAGCAGTGGGCAGAGTGGAGGAGAGCGGCATTTCTGTGCCAACGTGTGTTGTGTGTATTTGGGACAAGAGGAACCGGCCCCAAGTTGCCCCAGGGCAGGGTGAGGTTGGATGTTTGGAGAAATTTCTTCCCCTGCAGGGTTGTCCAGGGCTGTCCCAGGCTGCCCAGGGCAGGAGTGGAGTCCCCGTGATCCCTGGAGGGGTTTC
>JANHGN010005008.1:0-11133 GCA_024605025.1 Megaceryle maxima | reverse complement strand
AGCTACATCATCCAGGATTCTGCTCTTGTCCCACACACAGAACATCAAGATATGATGTCACAATCTCCTGTACAACCACAAAACAACCCACAAACCCCAAAGCATTCCTTCCAAAGGGGCCTGACCAGAAGCAGAGATCCAGTTTCTGCAGGTTCATTGCCCTGCACTATCACTGTCTCACATTGGTGCTGCAAACCCCAGTGCTCATCACCCCAGAGCCTGCACACCAGGACAAGTGCTGGGGAATATCACAGAAATGAAGTCCCATGTGTAGCCCATGCTTACGATGGCAGAACTGCTTCTGCTTATCTGCAGGCACTCTCTGGCACTCCTTGCACTGAGTACAGGCTCTGCAAAGGATCCCACTTAAATACAGATCACTAATCCAGCCCATTCACCCACAACCACTGAGACTTACCAGACAGCAAATGTGTAAAAACATGTGTACTTACATCAGGATCCAGCTCTTCCAGTTCATTCTCTAACTTCCTGAGCTCCTCCTCTGTCAGAGCTCCAAGGATCTTGTCTTCATCCAGGTCTCGGTATTTTTCTAGCTCTTTTCTGTAAGACATCTTAGAGGAGTCTCGTGAATCTTGCTTTTATGCTGAAAGAGGACCTGAAATGAAAACATGAAGCGTAATGCTGAGTACATGAAACGTAACACTGCAGCCTGGCTGGCCTAGGAATGCTGATCACCACGGAGCTGCAGAAGATTTATGCTTAAAGCATTTCTGACTTCAAAGCTGGGTCAGACCACTCAGTGTTCCCCCATCCATATCCTACATGCAAGGAATGGACCTTGATCATGAGAGTGGCACAAATTCAATAGCACATGGTCTCATCATGGACTCACAGGGCAGCACTCAGGAATTACTTTTTACAGGACCCTGGCTAGAGATGTCTTTCTCCAAGCAATACTAGCTGTAAACAAAGTGACTTAGGCATTTATTTCCTTGAAGGACAATAAACCACAAATCATAAAGTCTGCAGCCCTCATGCCCTTACAATCCCCCAGCAGGACCTCCCTGCACATGGCACTCCAGGTAACATGGTCATCACAGATCTGTAATATGACAGTGCTCTGAGCCCTGCAAACCTCCATGAGGCTATGGCATCCACCACTCCTTCCCATGAATTAAAGCTGCAAGGAGATCAGGAAGTATTATTATCCCCTCGCGTACAGGAGGCTGACAGTTAAACGTGCTGTTCAGTGACCCACCTTCCCCAAGGCAACACGTGTGTGCACTGCTGCAAGCTAAGCAGCTCATCTAAACCAACCCTTCAAGAAGAGCAGTGGGAGTAACATAGTCAGTGACCTATCCGGGTAATCCCTGATGACCCAGGGGTTTGTCCCGTATCTCCTAATATAAAAAGCCACACACAGTCACATGCACGTAACTGGACCTCTGCCAGCTCTGTAGTAGATCTTCTATGAGGTCAAGTTGTTTAAAATACGCAGGTAGGTTAAAAATACACTCACTATAACACATAAGTGTACCCTACTCTGCTTTTTTTATGAAAACTCCATTCTGTTCTGTAGCATTGTCTGTATGGGTTTTTTTTGTTTTTGGCTCAATTTTTGCAAAGGATAACAAACTCTAGATAATTAAAAATGGCTTTTCGCACAGTTCAAAAAAAGAAGTTTGCTATTCTCCCAAGTGACATTTACATTAAAATAAAAGCAAAGTCTTTGCATTTTTCAAGGATCCAAACATCTTTTGAGTTTCTGTAAACAGTCTCTTTACAGCTTCTGCAGAGCATCAGAGCCCTACCCCAAGTCACAGCTCTCCAGCTTTATTCTCAGGGCAGATCTTGCTCTTATGATTGTTCTTCATTAGCAGAGAAGTCTTTTTATACAACTCACAATGCAGCTGCTGTTTCACATAGGAAAATTATCTTTAGCTTGGTCACAAAAGGGCACATTAACGCACACACAGCTCGGCAGCAAGCCCTTAAATTTAGAGCTGTCATCTGGTCAGAAGTTTGGTTTCCCACTGGTGTGATGGCAATTCCTGCATCACTCACATTCCTGCCACTCACCACTCAGGTGGTGGAGTGCCAGGAGACAATGCCTCCTTGTTTGGGGGAACAGCCCCCCAGGCTCCCCCAGTCAAGAGCGGAGAGGGTGAAAAACAGCTTTTCATTGGGCTGGTTTGCTCCACATGGTGACAGTCAGCCTGCAGGCACTACGGTTAGGGGCAGCAGGATGGTGAAGGAGGAAGCATGGGCTATGGGTCTTGGTTCATTCAGCTAAGCGAGATGGTGGGTACTCCACTGCTCCTGTGCTTTACCAATCCCCTCCAGCAGTCAGGGCAAGGCACCTTGAGATGAAGATCGATGTGCTGTGGCCACAGAACCACACACTAGTCAGGCTAGGAGCCACTTCCAGCAGCTCAGCCCCAGCAGGGCTGTCCTTCTGGTGAGCATACAGAAAAGCAGAGCCTTTGTCATGATTACCCATGGACAAATGCTTGTTGTTACAGCAATTGTGATTACTCTGATGTGAGACATTCTACAAACACAGCCTGGGCCCCCGCTGCCACAGCAACCTTAGATTGAAGTGCATAAATCATGACTAGTCTGTATTTGATACTCAGTTTTTAGTTTCAACTCTTCTGCTGTGGAAGGAGATGGAGCTAAGAGCAGGCAGCAAGGGAGGGCACAGCCCACCCCAAGCTGATAAATTCCCAGTAATGGCTTAAAAAGCCCACACATGCCATACACATGGCAATCCCTGTTTGGGCTACATGGGCACACCTACTGCAGGAGGCAGCCACAGCCCCTTCCAAGCAATCTGGAGTCTCCTGTGAGCAGCGGCTTGACTGGGAACTGTGCAGCCTCTACAGGGCTGACCTTGTTGCTTCCTGCCAGAAGGACAGAGACTGTCAGCTCTGAGAGGCCAAAGGCAGGACAGGACAGACGTCAGCGCGCACAGGCAACGCTTCTGGAAAATGCTTTGGGTTTCAAAGTATCTTGCAGAGATATGAAACCCGGGGCTGCATATAGCAAAGGCCCTGAGGGTTGAGGACAGGTGCAGAGCCTGCTGAAACACCCCTGAAATCCATGTGGGGAGAGTCTCTCTTGCTATGTACTGCAAGTGGAGCTGCCCTCACAGCCTCACTGGTGCAGTTGGATTGTGCGGAGGACTTGCACAGCTACTGCACAGAGTGAGTCTGAAGCACTGCCTGTGCCCACTGTGTCAGGACACTGAGTACCACTGCTCCTGTGCCCCCAGAATGAGCATTGTAGCTGCTAGCACAGCTGCCAGGACCAGTACATTCACTGGCTCTCTCTTATCTCTGCAGCCCAGGTCTCTTCTACCCTATCTTGCTAATGAGTGCTGGGAGAAAAAGCAAGTAGCCCACGCGCTGTAAATGGCAAGAGGGTTTTGACTGCCAAAAATAAGCAATCAGGTAAATTCTGCCTCAGTGTAACTGTTCTCATTTCTAGAACGTGCTGAAACATCCACCACCACAACCAGCTCTCCCTGACATGTGCCAGGGTCCAGGAATGGTTTAACATGCATCCCTCCACACACATGAACTCCAAAAACATAACAGGATCCTCCAGCACAACTGCAGTATTATATTCAAGTTTTAAATCCATACACTGATGGACATTCAGGAGAGAGTTAACCCTAATTCACCACAAATCTTCTCCATCAGATCTATTCTCAACACCTTGCTAAGACGGCAGCTTAGATTTCTTACTATTTTTCATTAAAACTACTCTCATACACTTTTCATACAATCAACGAAAAAAGTATCACAAAAAAATGTAAACCTAATATACAGCAGCTACACAAGACTGACACTATTACAACTTTAAATCCTTGAAAAAATGAAATTCCTATTGACTACCAAGATAGCACACTATTAGGTCTCATTGTCCAAAGTATTCTTCAGACACATGAGAAGAGAGCCCAGACACTTGCACTTGGTAAGTCTGAAGAGCACACAAGTTGGTGTACATCAAAACCATTAAAAAGGTTCAAGAAGAAAAATGAAATTGGATGGGAGATGAAAATACACCACAGGTCATCTAAAGGGAAGACTGTTCCTATCAAGAATATAGGAGAAAAAAAAAAAAAGGTCAACATTTGTGATTATGAGGGAGATAAAATACTTTTCTGAAGGACCCAAAACTGCTAAACAAACAAATGGATGCTATAGAACAAGTGAAAGTGAAAAGCATCCCGTACAACACTGGAAATACGACTTTCACTGCTGTGCACTGATACGGTCCTGTTGCAGCACTGTGCCCTTTCTGGGGCACCAAAACCTTCTTGTGCAGCAACGACCTCCACCCAGGGAGCCAACGGAGACCTGGGAAGGTGGCCCACATGGAATCACTGTGTTGCATCCACGGAGGGGAGCAGGCATGGGGACAGGGTCATGCTCCGCAGTTGGGTAAGCAGGGGGGCCAGAGCAGGGCAGTAAAGGGCTCAGGCTGCAACAGGCTGCTCAGGGAGGCTGCAGAGCGGCACAGGCACTGCCAAATCAGAGGATGTGCAGGATCATCCCTCAGTGCTCTGACTACCCCAGGAAAATGAACAACCAGGAAAGCGGAACTGGGTAGACCATCAGAACCAGCAGTAAGCAGAACAAATTCCAAGAAAACACAAAAATGTCATGGAGAAAACACAAAGACTGATTTCCCCTGGGTGCTACGTCAGTCTGTGTGACAGTGGCCTTGTGCACATTCAGGCTGGGAAACCCAGCCTCCAACTGCACAACCTCCCACGTGCCCACAGCAGGAAAACATGGAAAGACCTCTTCTTCTCATACATACATGGGGTGAAAGAGCAACTAACCCCAGCAAAGACACAGGGCTTTTGAGTCATAAGTTCTGTTACCAGTCCAAGCACCCACATGTCAGCGTTTCGTGGCAGGCTGCTGCACGTGGAAGTGTTTGGTGCATACCGACTCACCAAGAAAAGGCAGAGGACAGGAACTCTGTGTACTCTGACCCTGGACAGGGGCCACAGCTGCAAAAATTAATATCCCCCACCCAATACAACCCTCAAATCTTTAAGGAAACTTTTTCAGTGCTTAGAAATAAGAAAGCAGACCAAGGGGTTGGTTCTGAGGTAAGGAGGTGGCCATCTAGCATCACTAGCATAGGTATCGATGATTCTTGGAGAAAGTGCCAAGTTTGAAGGCAGCAGGCTATTCATGATGGAAATTGTTTTTAAGCAACACCATCAGCAGCAGTTAACCTCAGGAAGGACAGCCTGTCTCAAGAACAGTTCACATTTATCTCCTGTAGGGTTTTGATTTATGAGGTTTTTTTCATAGCTTAGGTATAAACCTGAGTCAAAGTTCAGAGCTATTATTTTTACAGTATACAAATAACAAACCAATGACAACCAACCTTTCTGTAGTTGCTACAATTTCTCTTTTCTTTTCTTTGACCTTTAGTGTATCTTTAAAGATAAACATCAAGGCTTTTTTTGAGAAACTATACATACCTCAAGTGACCATCTGCTATAAACTCAAGAGAAATTAACTACTTTCTGTGCATACATACATTTTGACCTCAGTGATCACCCAGGTGTAAATCTAAGGTGCATGCTGCGCAGATGAGAGAAGCAAATCAGCTCCAGCTGGCTTCCTAAGTGAAGACTGCATTTTTATGTAGCCTCTCAGTCCTCTGATAGATCTTAAAGCCATTCGCTAACTCCAAGGAAATCTCACACAAGACTCAAAAACCTAATTTGTTCCAAGCTGCATATGTGTGCAAAGGGTCCGTCAGCACATTTGTAACATGGAGCACACCTAGGCATCTCTTTTGGGTGACAGACAGGAGATGAACTGAGGTATTTGCAGGGAGGTCCAGGGGAAGGGGTGCATACCAGAAGCACTTGGGAGAAGGGGGAGCCAGACACAGCTGGGATGTAGGGATGAAGGACATCAATCTGCTTGGGTGCTGGTGAGCAAGAGCCTGACTCTACAACCATCCTGTTGTTTGAGTCACTAAGCACCCCAACATCACCAGTTCCCCAGAATTTCAAGAAGGGACCAACCAGCAAATTAGATCTGGATACAATAACAACAGAGGTAAAGATGCACTTCAGCTCCTTCTGAGACCACATGTAAAAATGTGAGTCTATGAAAATTTTGCAACACCCAGTAGGAAATCAGAGCAGAGCACAGGGCGAGCTGGATCCGTCCCCAGTGTCATCACACAGCCTCATGCACCTAAACTCATAACTGCTGGGTGCTTCCTATCACTAGTTAGCCTACCGGAACAGAAGTAACTGCAGGTGTTCAGGAATGCTCTCCTCTCAGCACACAGGTACAAATGTCACACCTGGAGCCAGTGGTCCCTCCTCTGACAGACACAATGAGACCCAAGCAGCGGCCATGCACATGACCACATGCCCCACATTTGTGGTACAGGCATGCAGAAGCTTGCCCCACTTTGTTCTCAGTAAACATCAAGTCTTTGGATTGGAGAAATGAAAGGAAGATAAATATCTAAAGCCAGTCCTTTTAAGGGAATGGTCTCCTGCACATTTTTTGGTTTTTTATGCTGATCTTATTTTTTCAGCCAGAGAGGAAAGCACTTTTTTAACAAGCTATAAGCACAGACCCAGGCTTCGTCATCAAGTGCTTTTGGGTCTGCTTGGGCTCTGCATCACCACCTTGAACGTACAAGATGTTGGAACATCTTGTTAAAGCCACAGTATGCTTCCTATAGACTCTGCACTGGACTTGCAGTACAAGCTGCAATAGAAAGCATCTAGCTGGGAGGTCCATGGAGGTGGGTATTCCCCTCTGCTTAGCATCACTGGTGCTGCAGTGGGATGCTGCAGCCAGTTTACTCCCCATTAGTAGAATATAGGTCTTGACAAGCTGAAGAGACTCCAGTGCATGGCCATCAGAACTGTCAGGAAGCTGTGACACAGAAGATGAGGGAGGAAACACAGGTAACAAGACTTCTTCAGCCTCAACAGGGAAGGCTGCAGCAGGATCTAATTGCAGTCGGTCATCTGCTGCTTAAACAGAAAGGTTTTCTAGAGAAGACAGGAACAGCCTTTCCTCAGAGGTGCACAGAAAGACATGGGACAATGGGAACAAGTTCTGGCAAGGGAAAAACTCCCTGATGCAAGAGTGGTGCAGCCCTTGGACTGTGAGAGAAGTGGTGGATCTCCATCCTTGGATATTTGATGTTCAAGTGGCCGTGGGCAACCTTATCTAGCTCTGGGGCTAGGCCTGCTTAGAGGAGGACACTGGACTACAAACTTTCAGAGGTCCTTTCCCATCTAAACTTTCTATGACTTGGTCTCAGAAGCATACACAGGTCTGTACAACTGTCCAGGTTCCTCCTCTGAATGACAGGTGATTACACAGGAGAGGAAGCCAGCTCCAGGTTGATCCCCTATGTTGCAGAAAAACTTGTTTTCTGCACTCAGTTTAAGCAGGTGAAGCAAAGTCCTCACAGCTGTGATTTGAGTTTGAATTGTGATTCTAGTTCAACACATGAGGGTTTAGCTGCCTTCCCCTGAAACAAACTGTTAAACCATCTTGAGCTCAGATATGGTTGAAAGTCACCTTGGTTAGATCCCTTGCTTCTGCAGCATGACAGTGAGTCACTCAGCCTTCAGGAGACCATCACAGTATCTTGCTCTGTAGTCTTTCTCATGCGGAAAAGCCCTCTTGCAGCTTGCAGAGTAGCAAAGCATCATCTTGAACGATTCTCAATAAACTACAAAGCATACAAAGTAGTTGATGTCCCCAGCCTCTCTGAGCAGGCAGTGCCCATTAGGCGTATCTTCATCCCTTAGCCTTTCAGCTGCAGAGCTAAGTCGTGCCAGCATATTCATGCCCTGGATGAGATGAGTGGACAGAAAAAGACAGGGGATGCTCTAGACAGTGAGAAGCTCTGTCACGTCAAATGCAAAAAGCAGAGCTCCATACCCTCATTGCCCCAGGCAAGCTAAACATCAACTAGAAAGACTAAGGCCTTCTCAGCCTCCCTCCAAGAGGCTCATGCCTACTGAAGTCCAACTGTGCATCTGCTGTCCTTTCAGGAAACTCAGGCTTCCCCAAGGAAGATCTGGATTTTCTCTGTACTTTGTTTTTTCAATAAAAAACTCTCAACCAGGAGCCATTAACCAAAGACACACTTAAATTCATACTTGAAAAGAAATATCTGGAAGGAGGAATTTTGGATCTACCAAAGCACCTCGTGACTTCTGCCGCTCTACATGACATCCTGACAATGCAAAACATATGCTATCTGGAGTTATTGTCACCACCCAGAACCCAACAGCAATGAAGTTCAGTATGCCATAAACAGCTTAGTGACGATGCTGCTTCACTCTCATGGGGATCCTCATGGCAGGGCAGACATTCTCATCCTTGTACCTGACAGCTCCAGAGCAAAGGGCATGTTGTTTGAGGTTCTGTACACACTAGAGAAAGCTCCCTGTGCCCGAACAAAGTGACCTCTCCATTCATTCACTGGTGCTGAAGGAAGTTTTAGGCTGGTTGCACTCTCCTGGAACTTTCTCTCGCCTTGCATGCCAGGAGCAGCAGCTTACCCAGCTCCTAGCCTGATAGTCAGAAACTGCCTGTACTTCCTGGCCCTCCTCTCCTCAACATTTCTGCAGCCTGCAAGCCACGCAATTCAATACTGGCTCTTACCAAGAGATTCTCAGGGCCATCCAGCAACAGGTGACCAGACAACATGTAACAGCGCCAAACTGCCAAAGCCCAAATACAAACCATCCCAGCTCCATCTCCTCTTTACATATTTTTAAGGCACACACTTTTAAACACAGTTATGTGTTCTATTTTTGGTGAGGTTCTCTCATGCACCTGGCATGTACTTAATTGATTAACTAGTAATCCCTCTGAAAAGCGCATGGGCACACTTGAGTCATTGGTGACACCATGCACTCAGTTCCTGCTCTGTAACTTGAACCTGTCCACTTGAAAACTTGCCTGAACTTCTGTTAGTCCTCAGACAGGTTCCTGCTTCTCTGGCACAACCTAGAACCTAATGGAAGCCACACAAACATAGGAGCAGAAACACTCCTGTACTGAACTGGGCAGTACCCCTGACCCTTTGATGGGCAATGGCAATGTCCTGTAAAACAGAGACCCTGAAAGACTGTGCAGGGCAAAGCACAGCGATCTGTTAGTAACACACCTGTGTCTGCATGGTCTTGATCCCACCCCACTACTAGTGCAGCTGAAGCAGAGGAAGTGAAAGCAACATGCTCCATCAAGGTGCAGTTATGATGTCTTAGATAGGTTGATGCTTAATGAACACCAGAGCAAAATGAGTCCTGTTCCAGCAGCAATAAGCATGTGGTGTATGCTGTGCACCAAAAGTGAACAAGACATTTAACGGAGGGGGGACTCCCACACAATCTTCCAAGGCCTTTGTTTAAAGGTACCACCTCCAGAGCTACTAAACTGCATAGTACTGGAACAGGATAAAGCTCTGCAGAAGCACTGCTATAGCCTTATTTCCATGCTTCTCCCAGGGCACCTGCTACTGGCTGCTGCCAGACACAGTATCCTGGGATGGGCAGACTTTGGACTGACCCAGGACAGCCTCTGATATGTATGTTTATCATTCACCATGAATGAGTAGGAAGAATACTTTCCCAGAAGGGTGATGCAGCTCTGAGATGGAGCACCAGGGAAGTGGGATCTCCATCTTTGGGGGTTTCTAGAGAGAGGCCATATGAAGCCAAAACCTCCCTGGCTGAGAAGAGATCTGTTGTGAGCTGGGGATGGACTAGAGAACAGCTGAGCCACCAGCAGTGCTGGATCCTGTGACAAAAAACATGTGACATGGAGCCATGGAACACAATTTTTATCCCCTGTTTCTTCCAAGAGTTGAGTAATTTACAAAGTAAACACATTTTGACTACAACTCTTTCTATAGAATAGGGAAGAGAAGACAAAGGCTTCCTAGCTCATGATTTGCAAATGGTTGTCAACTACAAAGGAAAAAAAAAAAAAAAAAAATTCAGAAAGCAGATCCCAGCCTCTTCCCCTAGTGCTGCACTGGGCTTGTACAAAAACTCCAGAAGCCTGGAAAACAGTGTAGGAGCAACCAGAAAAATAAATTAATATGCAAACATTATGATCAGTAGCACATTGCTCTGGGGGAAGGAGTTACACATTTAGCAACAGGGGACAGATAATTTTTCTGAAAACATCATTCAGGATCTGTTGAAAAGATAAATCCAACTGTTCTTTGGATGAATGAAAGTGTAACATGGGCAAAGGAAATCAGTAATGAGATAGACCAGGCTGTCTCCAGATCTGTTTGACTTTCCCAAATACAACAAGCAGAAGGAGAGGCAGCAACATATTCCCAATATTAAGCAAAATTATAACAGATCATCACAGCTGAAAAGTGTGTAGTGGAAAGAACAAGACAAGTCAGGCTGGAAAATAAAGTAATGCTGAAGGGAGGGGGAAAAAAAAAAAAAAAAAAAAAAAAAAAAAAAAAAAAGAGAAGACCTGACAGGGTGAAAACAAGAGACCTTGACATGAGCAGCAGTGAGGACACGATGCAGTCTGCTTGTTGGAATACCTAAATGCACAAACATTAGAGCAACAGGTACAGAAGCTGTCAAGAGAGAACAGTGCAGGCTCTTGTGCACCACTATAAAAGATGTTTTGGCTCTAGGCACTGCAGTGCCAGAAGACAGTGCTTTGCTTTAGTGTTGTAGCTCTGTTCCTTTTTCCAAGAAGACAAGGGATGAAAGCTTCACTACCATAACCTGAAGTAAGGCTTGAAACCTCAAAAGTTTGTCCAGTACTTATCAGCTAGTCTGAGAGGAGGTGCCAGCTCTTGGCACAAATCCTGTCTCTTTGATGAGAAGCAAGGAAATAGTTTTTCTCTCCCATGTGAACTGACAGGTTTCGCATGAGGAAGGGATTTTATATACACTTAAAAATTACCTCAGTCAGATGGCTGAGCACCTTTCCAGTTCACAGCCCAATACCCAAGGAAAGCAACTAGAGAGAACACCTCTGCCTAGAAAGGTGCCTGCAGAAAAAGACTTGGGGGTGTTGGTGGATGAGAAGCTGAACATGTGCAGCCACTGTGTGCTTGCAGCCCAGAAGGCCAATCACATCCTAGGCTGCATCAAAAGAAGTG
>JANHGN010005007.1:0-13344 GCA_024605025.1 Megaceryle maxima | reverse complement strand
ATTTTGATGAGGGCAAGCCTTCAGTGTATTAAGCTTTAGTAGTGAGGTGCAAGACCAGTGCTCAACAGGCTTCTTTAGAAAAAAATGCTGCCTAGCTGTCTCCTGGTACCAAGGCCCACTAAAATGTTTTAAAATGAAGACATTTTTTAAGTGCATATGGCAAAATGAAGCAACTATCTTCTGTTCAAAAGCTGTTGTGAATTCTATTTGCATTTCACTGTTGATGAAAAACAGATTTCAATCTTCAATTAATTTTTCTTTTTTAATCTAAATCTGTCTGGCTGATTTTCCTTGTGGAAAGCAAATGTAAAAATCCCTAGGACAGAACTATGGCCAAGTCCTTGTTACTCTAATGCTTGTTAAAACCTGTAAGACTAGGTAGATCCCAGTGAGCATAGGAAAGGGACACCAGAAAGACAAGCAATGCTGCACTTCAGCAGCAATTCCCTGAAAATAAACAGCAACCGCCCCCACCCAATGCCTACATTCTTTCTAGGTAGCAATACCACTTTGTTGGGTTTTTTTCCTGCTACAAAAGCACGAGCGTAGCTACCTTGACATCCCCTGCTCATCTTGCACACTGCTGCCAGTGCCTAGCCCACCGCTCCGGCAGGTCTGCAAGTGCCAAACTGCCCTAAGGGTGGTGCCAGATGCTGCAGGGACCACCAGGAGTGACGGGCACCTTCCAAAACATCATCTAGACAACTATGTTTAACTTGCTACCGAGACCCTGTCACAGCTAGAAGAGATCACTTACTCACATTAATATCCTGAGCATGACTTGGTCTGATCCAATCTTTCTCCACCAAGTTTTGGTGACTATATGAAAATAACATTTATACAACTGAAAAGCTTTTGGTTGTGGACATGACTTGTTTTCTTCTGCACCCACTGTTACTAGCACAGGAAAGACAAAGGAATATAAAACTTCATTGAGGAGCAGCACTGCACCCTACAGTATCAAGACCTGTATTCAAAGTCCATATATTAAACCCAGCCCATTTCCCCTCTTCCAGGACTTAAAATTAAAATTTTGCAATTTTTAAGGTGATACCTTTCTAAACAGACACCACAAGGCTATTCTGTTAACAGGATTAATCCAGAACTTAGGTCTTAGGTCTTCCTGCATAACTACACTGGCAGTAACACCAGCTTGTGCCCAACTTTTTGGCAAGTGAAAAGTACCACACGGATGTGAAATGCTCATCTGAAGTGCACTCACTGTGCCACAATCCTCTGCAAATCTTGTCATGCTCTCCCACCCACCTGTATCAAACAGTCAACTCAAAGGGATTTCTGCCACCCTATCACACAAGTTTTATACATTAAAATTTGCTGTCTTTTTTTTTTTTCCTCAGTTCTTGGTAACCTATAAAAGCAGTGTAGAGATACGTAGCTTTCAGATTTATTTTCTACTGAACTATTCATTCTTTAAGTAGGTGATATTTGGGAATGATGTGTCTGCTAAATTCCTTGCTGACAGAACAAGATGGCCCCTAATATACCTTGAAATTCATCTTATGGATTTAAGCTTAATGCACAAGGGGCTAATATAATAAGCATGTGTTCTACTACATCAGATTTTTTTCAGAGCAGATCCATGCACAACATCAGCTGGGCTTGAGTAGATGCTTACAACTAAAACCAGGAGAGCAGAGTGGAAGAAAATTAAATGTTTACCTTTAAGAGATCGGCCATGATTCTGCTGAAGGACTGAAGTCAAGTAGTGAGGGGATGTTGACCTACTGAAAAGAAATTTGATGGGTCAAAGCCAAGCCCTACTTAGCCAAATGATTTTTATTAAGTATAGTAAATACAATTCTATGATCATAGAAAGGTAAAAACAAAACCAACCCTATTCTGAGAGTTTGGTGGGCAAGCAATTTCTGTTGCCCTCAGCAGATGGCTTGACACATTGGTTGATGGTTTATGTAGCATTATAAACCATCAGAAGCATCTGGAAAACACCTCCAAACACACACATTAAGCAAAAGTCTTGTTGGTAAGAGATATTAACTTCTACATATTTTATGTTACTGCCTAAAGGCTGGACTTCAAACAAAGGTATGTATTTTTTAATAAGTAAAACCTATGCATGAACAAAACATTAGCTTATGCAGGGATGCGTAGAGCCCAGGAGCAACAGAATAGGTAAGGACCAGGTGTGTCCATCTGCTCTTCAAAACAGTAGTGGAAGATTAACAAAAATGAAAGGTAGTGGCATGCAAAAAGCTGGAAAAGAACAATAAATAAACCAAACCAAGATATCTGCTGATTTTAAAGTTATCTGATTTAGAAGTTACCTTTTACACCTGACAAAATACCACCGAATACCTTGCAGAATAAAGGGCAAGTTAAAGCTTTCACGTGGTTTTCTACTACACACTCAGTCCTAATGATTCAGTTCATTATAAATATACTAGTGAACAGTTAGAAATGAACACAACAGAAATAGCACATGACCATTAAAATTGCATGAAACATCCCAGTGCACATCTTTTATAGTATGACTGGAAGAATCTGAAGGGAATTTTCAAGCCCAACCTGTAACAGCAACCTCATGGGATTAATGGAGCGATTTCTACCATGAAGGTGTGTTTATCTTTTATGCTTATAACATTTAGGCAGCTCTATTTTCCAAAATAAGGCACAACCACAGATGCCCCCCAAAATCACAAAGCTGCTAAGTGCTTAACACTTTTTTTTAAAATTACTTGCCTAGATCATTAATCAAAACCCAAACAATTACTTCCATTTCTAAAATGCCCCTTTAAATCTAAAATCTTCATTCTTTAAGTTGAATTTTGAAGAAAATATTTTTCAGTGCTCACTGGCCAGTGCTGTGGATGCACACATCTCAACAACCCTGAAATCAGCTACTCTGCTCATCTGTTAATATGCAAAACTTGAGTTCAGCATCTGGTATGCTTTCTTCTAGAGGTGACAGGAGCACAAAGAGAACAGATCCAAAAATGGGGGAAATAATTTAAAAATAATAATAATTTAAAAAATGTCACAAGGAAAGCAATGGACCCAGCCCAACAAGGCTGGCTCTGCAGTCTGCAGGTAAATTGTACAGAGAGATGTTAAATATCATCAGCCTTTTGCCTGAGCTCAGATCCTTCAAGAATTGTATCCACATAGAGCTCTCCTAGAGCAAATTAATGCTTGGTATTGATTAAGACAAGCTATGCACACACATAAGGTATTTGCAAGATGAGGACCCTGAGCATCCCCAGAGCCCAGGGCTGCAACACACTGTAGTACTGGAAACAAACTAAACAAGCTGTGCAGAAATAAAACATGCCAGCAATGCCAATCATCTATGATAATACAAGTGGCGATATAACTAGACAGATTAGTGTCTTGGAAAGCTCCTGCTTCAAGTAACACCTGAAATTTTATGTTAAAATCCTGATGAATGATAAGTATGTTCACCCCAAACACACTGTAAAATAACTCTGAACACTAGCCCTCCCACGGAGAAATGCAGAGACTCTTGCAGTGGAATTCCAGCATCACTGGAATAGGTAGATAAATTTGGACAGCCCTTCCAGCCTCTTTCCAGCTGTACCTCCATGCTTTCCCTCTCTCTTAACACACAAGGCAGCCCCTTGGGGGTCCTTCCCCAAAATCAGGCCAGAATCTAAGCATTTTTAAACATGGAAGAGGAAAGAAGAAAAAAAAAAAAATCTGGTTTTCTGTGTACAACTAAAAGTCATACAAATGTTGGGGTTTTTTTTATTATTAAAGGAAAATAGACCAGCTTTCATAAGGGAGAAGTTTAGTATCTTAAAATGTTGGTTTTATTTTGTTGTCTTTATAAATACAAGCACTGCAAAACCCTTCACACATTGAAGTCAGTGGGAATTTTGCCATGTGGCTTCATTAGGACCAGGATTTCCTTGTATTTGTGATTGTTGGCAAGTGTGACTAGTCCTTCACTGACGGAAAAATAAGGTTACTGAAATTAACAGCTTCAAACTGAAGTCCTGAGCTTGAAAGTACTTGAGCATTCAGATAAAATCTCTCCTTCACTACACTTAATTCCAGTCTGTTTTATTTATACAAGCTAGGTAAATCATACTTCAGTGCTGGTATTGTTGGACTAATCTTGAAGACCTTGGAAATACTAAAAGCTTAACAGATCAAGGCTCTGAACAACCTGCCCTTGGTGGAGTCTGTCTTGATCCTCTGCTCCTCTAGATGGACAGACAACATCCCAAGGTCCCCTTCCATCTGTATTATTCTCTAAATTTTAAAGTTTGACTATGTTAACATAGATAGGGTATTAAGAAAGCTTTCAAGGACCAAACCTTCACTTGAGTTGTACTGAGAAACAGAAGTCCATGTCCTTATGTAGAAACATTAAAGCCTGTACAAGCATTATCATCCAAATTGGTATCAGTCCAATTACAGTAGTTTCAATAATCTTTGTTCCCATAAACCAAAATCTGACAGTACCACCAACCATCTCATACTTTCTAATTTGACTACTTTATACTTAAAACGCTTCAGGGTAATGTTCCCATTCCAGCAGAAAGCTGGAAAACAGGACACCTGCTTGTTCAAACCCAAGATGGCCCTTTATGGGTCAAGATGGCTGGAAGATCAGAGACCACCATTACATCTTGTAGGTTACAAGCAAACTGGAAAAGCTAATGCCACACAAATCTTCAGCTGTTGACAGACAACTGAGGCTTGCACAAGGGTGCCAGCTCCTGGGGTCAACATCCTGTTGGACCCTGTCTACTCAGTTATCGGTTTTACATCCTGCTCCAGTAATCCCAGTTCTTCCTGTTTGTTAAGGAAACTTGGAGTAAGGTTAAGACATAGGACAATGTGCAGAGACCTTAATTATGCCTTATCTCACCCAAATTCTTTGCAGAACTAGATAAACTGGCCACGTGCCTACCTAAGAACTGAGCTCAACAACAGCAACACATTCCTCCTTGCTTTCTGCCCTCCTCCTCCTCTCCGTCCCACCCCTATAGGCTGACCCAGCTGCTGTTCCTCTTCCTTCTACCGAGCACCCATGATGCTGACTTCAAATTCTCAAAAAAAATCTATTGCCTAATCTTAAAATGTGTCAGATGAGGAAGCCCTGATTTCAGAAGTCTTGCATGCTCTGCCTCAGAGTACCTTTATGGTAAAGGCTGTTCTTCCCTTCCTTGCTACAAAATGCTTTTAGCAGCCTCAGAGAAAAACATCCCTCTCTTAGACCAGCCTCTCTAAGCACTTCAGACTGCAGAAAAGTTCATTGGTTTTGACAACAGCATAGAATATGTACATTTTACATCCAGATGAGTGACTTACAGGAGAAGACACACACCTCCTTCTGAATTAGCAGCACCAGGTACCCTAGATCAGTCCCGGTGAACTGTGCTTGAAGAAGGATTTTGCTCCAGTTCCCAGGACTGCCTGCCCTCCAGAGAAACAAGGCTCACCAGTAAGCACCTAACACAGCCCCAACTTTCTTCTTTTAAACTCTCCCACAAAGATGACTTGGACACGAATCCCAGACCTGCTGTCTGGGAAGCCTGAGATATTACACCTCCCCACCTTGTCTAGTCAGTCTCAATCTAATAATCACCAGTCAAATTCTTCTCTCGTGTGGCAGCTGGTAACAACACATCAACATCCACACCGCCATTTCCTCTTCTAGTTGGAATAACATAACCAGATGAGAAATTTCACCTACCTTGGTGGTGATGCTGGAGGTGTATAAAACGCAAGTGCTGAGGGAAAAGGCTGCTTTTTCAGTGCTTGGACAAGATTAGGTTTATATTCTGGGTCAACACACCATAATGAACCTTTTCCATTCACCTGCAAGAAAGAATTACTGCAAATTAGAAAATCCAGGGGCCAGGCTGTTACAGTAATTTCCAATTTAATATTCCCAAGATGCAGCACCGTGCGATGATGTAGGCATCCACCGCTGTACATTATCCTCAGGCAACTCCATCACCTGCATGGAAAGAGGATGCTCCCAAACTGAGCAGATGGTCCCAAGACCCTCGTTATATGGTGTGGAAGCACCCCTACTGCAGCTTAGGATAGCGCCTCCAGGTCCCTTCTCTAAAGCCTCATTTCCATTCATGTTTGTCCACAGAAAGCTGTAAACCTTATTTTAACACTTGGTAAATACAGCTGCGATTTTCAGGGTCTGTCCAGGCATCAGTGAATTGATCGGCAGTCTTTTGATTAACAGGTTTCTAAGTAAGAAACCAAAGCACCTTCGCTTAGATATGGTTACATTTGATATGTCAAAAGTTAAGCAAGTAGGTTTAGCACCTCCTGATCCTCTCAAGATTTCTTCATATATTTATATTATAAAGAAAAAAAATGTTTTTCAAGCCTGCTAGTTCTTGTAACACAAAGCAGAAAATTAAATATGAAAAGTCTAAACAATTGTACAATCACTGACCTGATAAATCAGCTAACAGCTCTGCAGGTAATAGCACTGTGGTTTTTCTGAGAAACAGGTGTTACAGGAGTGCTCATGGACATGGTAGAAGGATGGGGCAAGCACTACACCTAAACAGGAAGATCCTTCTAAAGGATTTGGGGGGGGGGGGAGTCTCAAAGCAGAAACCTAAGCACCTCCTGCAAGCCGACTGAGGCCAGCTGGCCTCCTCCTGCCAGTATCAAGTGGGTATTAATAGCATTTTATGGGTGGATACTCCATGACTGACTTAAGACTAAGAAGGACCCACAAAAGCATGGTTTGTGGTCATACTTCAAGTCATGGGGCTTTTCCTGAAAAGTGGAAATAGTTTGCTATCAATAGTGAAAAATCAAATGAGGGAGAGCTCCAACTGAGAAAGAGAGGCTGCTCTGTAATTTTAGTTGAAGCCACTGTCTTTCATAAAAATCTCTGAGCTGCAGCATCTCTTTGAGTTATTTATTTTTACATTAATCTTTCCTATACTCATCTTTCCATGCTAAAACTGTGCATAGCTTCTAAGATACAAATCAAGAAGCTTACCTTTAAACAGCCATGGTGGCTGGCATGACAATTTAGCCAACTAGGTACTAGAAGGGGGTATCCTCCCAGCTGGCTCCACCCATCCTCTCAGTGACAGACTAATACCCTGATCCTTTTCCTGCACCTCTCCCAGACCCAGATTCTTTCCCCAGCATCCCAAACCTGCCCAATTTTGGGTTTGTTGGGGTTTATTTATGTTCTCCCTTTGGTAGCTTTGAGGCTCTTGCCCTCAGGGAGCAGTGGAAACTCCCCTGACCAGCAAACCCACTGTTGTACACTGGTTTATCTGCTACTTTTAGGCAAGCTCTTCCACATGACACCTAATTCAGTTCTGCTGGGACCTGCAGCCAGAATGGGGTTAATTTCCCCGTTTCATCTTCCTAACCACCAGCTTGCTGCCCTGACAACATAACACAAGGATTTTGGGTGGGTATTGCAACAGTGAGCTGAACCTGGGCACACCCTGAAGCCAAAGAGATGCTCAAGCCAATGCATGATGCAACAAACTGGGTGACTACTTCCTTGGGTAGCTAGACTGGGTTACATGTTATGTGAAACCACACTTCCACCCATCAGTACTTCTACTAAAAGCAGACACAGAGCAAAAGAGATGATGCCCATGGGGCTGCTCGCATGCCTGGTTTCACTCGTGTCTGCTGCTTAGCAAAGACCCAGGGCAGAAATGCAGCACGGGTCTGAAGTCAGTGTCACACTTTAAGGAAAAGCCTCTACAACTGGAGCTGGAAATCCCACAGAAAACAAAACATATCCAGCTTGAAAACAATGCAGCAATCTAACCACAGCAATAAAACAGACCTTGCTGTTTCTACTAGCAAAGACCAAGCCTATGACAATCTAAAATGCTAAACTGACTTCTGAGGTTAGTATTTCACATCAACAGTGGGCCAACTGTTGATATGTCAGCTGACACGTAGGTGTAACTTCTATTTAACATCCAGAGAAATGTCCCTGCAGAGTCAGCACAGAGCAGCCACCAGACTGTTTTGGCTCTGCGAGGCAGTCATATTGTTCTGAGCTTATTTTTTGGCCTATCATCTTTTCTGCCTCTTTCTAATGTTTCTAATTTGACTTGCAGGAATTTATCTAGGAAAATAAAGGAAGAAATTCCTATGTTTTGAAGCATTTGGGCTATTTTGTAAAGACAGCAACTTTCTAGCCCCCAGCATTTTGGGTCTTGATTACAGCATCACAGGTTGGAAACAAGCTGCCCCCCATGGTGCACCCTTGTCCTTTACCACCACCCAGCTGCAGTCCCTCCTCTGCTAGCAGAGAAGTATGATTAGCAACCATGGCCAGTCAAGCGAGGAAAGCTCATGAAGCAACAGAAGCAGAGCAACTCAGCTGGCACTGGTGGCTTGGGCTCTCTGCAGAGGCAGACATCTGTCCCTGTGCTACAAAAAGCTCTCCATGAGCTTCAGCCCTGGGCAGCAGCCCCAGCTCCGCTGGATATGGTCAATTCTCACCAGCTGCTTCCACTTGAGCTAGGTGAACCACTGGAAATGTGTGTGTGGATGGAGGTTTATCAGATAATGGACATCTCTCTCCTATCTCCACAGGCTTAAAGACAGGACCACCTCTTTGCCCAAATGTTTGAACAGCCACACAAATTGTTTACCACCATCTCTTGTAAAAAACAAAACAAAGCAAAACAAATGAACCCCAAAAAAAGAAAAACACCCCACCAAAACTAAACCATGTATCTACCAAGAAGAAGAAAGGGAGATCTGTTGGAAGATATTCAAGCCTTGTCCCACTCTACCTCCATAACAAATAGTGACAGTGCTACATCCATGGGAGCAGTGACAAGATGAACTGATGATTGACACAGATGCTGCTCCTGTCCCCTCATGCCTTTTGTCCCCAGTAGTATCAATAAAAAAAAATTGCCAAACCCACAGTAAAAAAAAGTCTAGCGAAGAGCAGGGAGACACTTCGGGGCTTCCACCTCTAAACCACTTTTCATGTCAGGTCCTCCTGTGCTGTGTATCGGACACTGCTCCCTCAAAAAAAAGGCCATTTCCCACTGTCAGCCTCTCTGCCCCCAACCCCAAGACTGCATGACATTGCTTGAGATGAGAAGAGCATTTAGCTGTATTTTCTGAGGATTGCTGACCCACACCTCCACATCTTCAGGGGCACCAGGGCCACAGCATGTACACTGGAAGGCAAGTAGGTGTTCCAGGGACTGACTCCAGAATTGTCACGGTTGGAAAAGACCTCTAAGATCACTGCACCAAGATCACATCACCAACACCTCCAGCCCAAAAACAACCAAAAAAAATCCCCCAAGACAATCCACTTCACCATCCCACTAGAGCACGTCCTGAAGTGCCTCATCTACATGGGTTCTTTTTTTAATACCTCCAGGGATGGCAACTCTACCACCTCCCTGGGCAGCCTGTTCCTGTGCCTGACTACTCTTTCAGTAAAGAAATTCTCCCTGATACGTAGTCTAGACCTCCCCTGGTGCAACTTCAGGCCATCTCCTCTAGTCCTGGCATTATTTACTTGAGAGAAGAGGCTGTACCCACCTCACTACAACCTCCTTTCAGGTAGCTATACACAGTGATAAGGTCTCTCCCCATTGCTGTTCATCAGCTCCAGCTCCTATCCACCATTATCAGGGAACCACTGGAAATCTCATCTGTCTGGATGACTGCAGACATGAGCTCAACTGCAACCTTAATAAGAAAGGCTATTTCAGCTCCTAAGTCTGTCACCTGGGGTAAACCTTGACAAACCACTTAGATGCAGCAGCATCACAGTATGTGCACACAGAAAGGCTAATGTATATTTTAGCAGAGATATGACATACATACATCCTGCTTCCATGGCATGAGTAGTTCCTCCTCTTGACTGCACTGCTGGCTCATAAGGCATCTCAAGGTAGTTACTTTCCCTTCAGCGCCCTTCAACTCATTAAAAGAAAACCATAGTGTAGAATATTCTTCAGTGATCCAAGCAAGGACAGCCTTCCCCCAGTCTCTGCTGAACACTGTCCTAGACTCTCAAATGCCCAAAGCTGGAACACAGGAAGTTCTACCTCAACATGAGGAAAACTTCTTTACTGTGAGGGTGACGTAGCCCTGGAACAGGCTGCCCAGAGAGGTTGTGGAGTTTCCTTCTCTGGAGACTTTCAAAACCCTCCTGGACATGATCCTGTGTGACCTGCTCTAGGTGAACCTGTTCTGGCAGAGGGGTTGGACTAGATGATCTCCTGAGGTCCCTTCCTACCCTTATCATCCTGTGATTCAGTAACCTGTTCCAGCAGGGTTTTGAGGGCAACATCCAGGACCAATCAGGGCACAGCAAGCACACTCCTGCTGCACCTTGTCCAGGTTAGCACCAGCTGAGATGAATCCAGTTCACATGTCCCAAAATGGCCCTGCAATGCCAGCTCACGTGGGTTAAGTGGGGAAGAATCAGGAGAGTCATTTCAAAGCGCACTCCCAGTCCAAACCAAAACACCAGCAAACACAAGAACAGATTCTTCCTACTTTTGCTGCCAGATGTCCAAGAGAGGATTTCCTAGCTGATGGCCAGCAGCAACAGCCAGGGAAGTGTCAGAAAGCAGCCTGCCCCACAATGCGGGGGCACAGACCCTCCCCTGCTGGCAGGCATTTATACACTCCCAATACCAGACTCCAGATTCATTTGAAGGACTTTAAAACCCTTCTTACCCTGATGTTAGAAAATAAACCACACTCCTCTAACACAACATGCCACAGGCCTCTGCTTCCATAGGCACTTGGGATAGAAGAAAGCTGACTATGTGCTCCCTTCGAGACACAATTAAGATGCCATTAACAAAGAAAACCAGAGAAGAACACAAAATTATCTTGCCTTCTTAGAGAAGGAGCCAGAGGCATGGCTGGCACATAGTTACAGGCAACATGATCAGCAAAATGAGCTTGTGAGCTACTGCCGCTTGCTCCACGAAGTGAGGCCAGAGGAGCTCATCCGAAGGGCTCTGCAGCATTCCCATCATCTGCCAGACCAAATCCCGTGGAGTCTGCACGTGCCACTGTGCACCATGGATGTAATTTTGCAGGAAGAATTTGGAGCAGTACCCTCCCCTGCTCATTTTCTAAGCAGCACAGGAAGTAAAAATTTAACTACTGCTTGTAGTTAAATAAGGAAGCTTCAGCAAAGTTTCAGGAGGGGCTTTTTTGGGGAGGGTTTGGGAGATTTTTTTTTTTTTTTTTTGTAATAAATGCAGTTTCCATTCTTAAGAATTAGAGAGCTGTGCAGTTGCTGGGGCCCTGGTAAAATGCTGACAGAGCACATCATCAACACTTTACTGGTAGTGGTGGTATCTATTCTGCATTTTGGTTTTCCTACTAGAGACGTCACATTTAGCAGCAAGCCATTCTCCGAGCCCAGCAATACTGGTGGAGTTACCAGGGTAAGCAAGCTCCTGCCACCCAAATGTCAAGACATGAGGTTTGACTGGTAACTCCCAAAACCATTAAGAGTTTCCAGGCTGGAAACATCTGAGCTTTAAAGGGCAGAACCACAGACAGCAAAAACTCATATACCAATCTAGGACATTTCCCTTTCCTGCCCTAATTCTTCTGAAACTTGCATCTCCCTTCCTGGACAGGGCCACACAGTCCTTTAAGGGCACCTTTTACCACCCAAGGTAGTGTGCAGTTGCTGCTCAGATCCACATCCTTCACACAGGCCCCACTTGCAGCATCTCAGCACTACTCCATTACATTACCTGGAGCCACATTAAAAGTCTGTCCTAACACTCAGCAGGACTCGGCTATGGGGAAGATACTGGACTTCCCACACAGTAGCAAAAAGTTGTTTGGTTGGTTTTTTTCCAGGGCAAAGCTTCTGCTTGGGAAGACACCACCTTAAATTTCATGGAAAAGCAGGTATGTTGAGAAGCAGTGATGTGCAGTCCTACCAGTACAAGGCAGTCCTTCCTCCTGTCAACTCAGCTCCAGGACCTCTATCTACAGAGAGAGGCTGTCAGGCATGCCAGGCATTGCATGCATTTCTGATAACAAGCCTGATACCATTTAGGCTGACCTCCAAGCATACAGATCCAGGATTTGTCTGTTGACTTTTGGTATGTGGTTTGTTTGTTTATTCAAGTCAGAGACGGCTCTGAGGAATAGGATGGGAAATGAGAGAAGGAGGAAAGAAGTCACTAGTAAAATCATACAAGTCAGAAGAAATAATTTGTACAGAAAAGAGCATCCTTGACTCTGCACCATGTAGACACACACACTGAATCACAGAATCACTGGGAGTTAGAAAGGACCTCTAGAGATCACCTAGTCCAATCCCCCCATCAAAGCAGGTTTGCCTGAAGCACATGACACAGGATCACATCCAGGCAAGTTTTGAGTATCTCCAGAGAAAGAGACTCCACAGCCTCTCTGGGCAGCCTGTTCATGGCTCCATCAACCTCACAGTAAAGTTTTTCATCATATTTAGATGGAACCTGCTGTGTTCCAGCTTGTGCCCCATACCCTGTCACTGGGCACCCCTGAAAAGAGTCCAGATCCATCCTCCCTGCAACCACCCTTTAGGTATTTACAGACATTGATACAATCTCATCTCAGTCTTCTATTCTCCAGGCTAAACAGTCCCAGCTCTCTCAACCTTTCTTCTTAAGAGAGATGCTCCAGTCCCCCAGTCATCTTCATTGCCTTCTGCTGGACTCTCTCCAGTAGTTCCCTGTCACTCTTGAACTGGGGATCCCAGAACTGGACACAGTATTCCAGATGTGGATATACCAGGCCAGAATAGGGGGGAAGGATGACCTCCCTTGACCTATGGGCCACACCCTTCTTAATGCACCCCAGGATACACTGTTACAAGAGAGGTTAAAGCGATGTACTGTAGTACATTAAATGCAGGAATTTAGATGGTTATTGGAAATCTAGAGCTGTGCTAAGTGTAAAAGAAGACCATAAGTGAAAGAGTCAGTTTAATATTCAAGACAGATGCTACTGAGAAACACTCAACCACGTATATCCAGCGTGCCTGCAAGCAAGGGCACCTTGCAGATCACATCTGCACCCAAACGGGCAACACCCGTGCTAGCCAAGCAGGGAAGCTGCTTGGCATTCCACAATCTCTTCTGCTTGCCAATGCAATTGTAGCTGTGGCCATGCTGGAAAAGTAGGGAAGGAGGAACACACCCTGAAATTTCAGTACTGGAAAATAAAGAACACCACTTTAAGAAGCTTCAGCAAGGAAGAAAAAAAAAAAAAAAAAAACCAAAAAAAAGAACCAAAAGCCAAACCAAACCAACCAAAACGGGAGCAGGGGTAAACCTTTCTTTCATCATGTCAAGAAAACAAAGCAGTGGCTCA
>JANHGN010005004.1:0-25452 GCA_024605025.1 Megaceryle maxima | reverse complement strand
TCTGCTGAAGTATGGTCTGTTCTCGCCACAGACAGAATGAAAATAAGGATGCTGCCTGAGACAAACCACCTGAACCATTTTTTCAATAATTCTGTTTTACTACATTAAAAAAAAAAAAAAAAACAAAAAAACACATTATCATGGTGGATAAACTGGTCGCTTCAGTGCTGCCACCAGCCTGTGCTTAAAGTCTCCATGAAGCAATGGTGTCTGCTAGAAAATAGACCTGAAATTTCAAATCCAAAGATGCACGGTATATATTTTCCTGGAGACAAACTTCCAGAAGTCCTACATGTAAATGGTAATATTTATATAACAATTCAGGTCTCCAGACAAGTGTACAGAAGCTGTGAACTGATCTGCACAGCTCTTCAGTGGACTTTATTATATTTGAACTGTTTTATCTCTGGCAAGCACAGAGGGAGATTAAACAACTACTCTGGAGCCACCAAACACATCTGAGGAAGGGCCAAGATTAGAATATTGATTTCTGGCCTCTGCAGTCCCAGGCTCAGTTCACTGCATTATGTTGTTTTTACAGATAACGTTTAGACAAATAGATCTTGACATATCAAAAGCTCAGTAGCCTCTCAGTAAATTGAGCAGGGCTTTAGCTGTTCAATTCCTGTGATTTGTGCGTGCCTCATACTTGGTCCTGGTAATCTCAGTAACTATTGTATATTTACAGTGAAACCCACTTGTAGCCTGAAGCACACTAGACTTTTTTTTTTTCCATTAGTGCAAAAATAAGCCTAATTATGATACATTTTCTTCTTGGCAGATTAAGATCTGCAAATATGTTATTTCAATGAAATTCTGTCATCTTTAAAAATAAAACACACTGGTGGAGAATCTCAGTCCTAACCAAAGGTAGCTTTTTCTTTCTAATTCATTGTTTTGAGATAGAAGTCAAAAAAATGGGAAAAGACTCACAGACCCAAAGTTGAAATGCAAGTACTTTTAATGAAATCAGCAAATATCACCTGAGGATACTCCAGTTCTGATATCTGAGTGCCAAAGAAAAGGCAAGTATGTACCTGAAAACCGAAATACATTCTACACAGAGGCAGAATATATTTGTATATTGTAGGTACACTTTTAGTAGAAAACTGGTCTCCCAGTATCTACAGTGGTGTAAGAATATTGCTATTGCTACAACCCAGGAAACCTCCAAAGTACCTGAGCTTGCTGAGATGTAGACCAGAACCTTTTCTCCACATTTCTGAACTCCAGGTATCTCATGCTCAGCTAGTAAAGGCCCTCGCTTACTCTTACGGAGCCTACTCAAAGTTTGGCAGTCCTACAAAAGCTGTACTGATGTTTCAAATACATCAAGTTATCTAACAGCCTTCTCCACCCTTCTTTGTTACTCGCTGCAGTAGCACGATGTCATTTGTCAGAGCGCCAAAACTGGAGACATGCTGAATATGTGAATACCAAGGAAGTGGTTTCCTTAGCAATAACAGGCATGTGAAAGTCAAAACTTCCTTTCCTCCTCATGTGACCTCTTTCAAAGCAAATCAGCCTAGGGACAATAGGAGTGAATTCCAAGCACCCTCAGCGTTCCTGCGCTGCCGGGCAAGAATCTGCCAAACAGCCAACTTATCTTACCTTTTTATTAAGGTGAAACTGTATTTCTCTTTAGGCATTCTCCACTAGGGATTTGGTGTATTTATGTGTACAGCATAGTGTCTCTGTTTGCAAAATTGCCTGATGCCACAGAAAAATATAATTATATATATATAAGATTGCTAGGTAATTTTGTTGCCATTGTGGACTAAAACTTTTGTTATGCATATAATCCAAAGTCTTCTCTGTCAAGAGGAAATAAGGGCATGAAAGGTCTTCCCTGCTTGTTTTAATAGATGGACCTCCCTGACGATACTTGGCCCATTTTATGTAAGATGAAAACCACTGCTCCTTATGAAAACCCCTAAGATTAAAAAAAAAAAAAAAAAAAAGAGAGAGAGGGAGATGACTTACTAAGGCAAATAAGAGGAAGATGACATTCATTGCACCTATCCTGTACACAAGTACAGTATCAGTCCTCTGTTGCTATTATTTCCCTAAATATTTAGTACAGCCTTTCCTCATCCCTAAGAAGAAAGCAGTGATAGCCAGCAGTACTTGTGCAAAGCCACCCGTCCAAGAATCCTGAAGTGTTTTCTAAAAGCAGCTACTAAATTTAAACCTGAGCTTCCTACCAAGTTAGGGAAATATTCTCCCCATTTTTTTAGCTGGGCAGGCTGATAACAGCAGATAGTTGGTGAAAGGGTAGAGAAGATTCCTGTTGGAGCTGGAAATGATCATTCAGCATCCTTTCTAAGACAGGCTTAGGTTTCAGAAACTCAGGGAAAGCTCTTATGTTACAGTTCTCCCCAGCTTCAGTGTTTCTGGGTCACCTATACATGGACCCTTGCTTGCTGCCCACCGATGGGGCCTGCATTCAAGTCCCTGGTAATTTACAGAGAAAGGATTCTCCATTTTTCAGGGACCACCAATTGTCATCTTGCTTTTAGTCACACATGCTGTGGTTTCCTTGAGTTTCTTTCCCCTGGTTTCAGCATTTAAACTTTAGAGGACCAGTTTTCAGAGTGATCTATGCAATGTGGATAGATGAGTTTGGAGCTGGTTCTGCCAGGCAGGAGAAATCCAACAGGAGATGGTTCCTCTGCAGCTTTCTGTGAATCTGGGGAAGGGATGTGGCATGGATTTGGAGCCTTAATGTCTGGAGGAAAATAGGCAAGCCATCTGCTCCTGCAGTCGCTGGCGCTTCAGTGGTTTGTGCCAGTTACACCAAGGCAAAACTTATTGTCTAGCCAAGCATTCATGTCCAACCGAGTGTGTAAGTACCTGCAGTGAGTTGTTGTATGAAATCCCAGTCCACTCTTGGCAAAATGTCATACCAAGCATGTTCCCATGTAATGCCAGGAGCCATGTGATTGCTGTGCAATATTCCTGGGGTCTCTGAAGGTGGACTATCACAAGGATGCTCAAGGAAGGATGCAGATAGGCCATTTGCAGGGAGGGAGGCTTGGTACGTGGCAGCAGCCTCTGCCACTTATTCTGTGCCCAAGAGAGTGACGTTCAACCCAATTTCTCATTGCACTCTCAAAGCCAAAAGCAGGGGTGGCCAGAAACAAGACGAAGCAAAAGACACACAACTGTGGTAAGCAGTTGCAATGAGTCTTTCTGGATAAAAGACACCTGCCACATACGGGGAAGGAGGAGCTGAACAACCAGGACTGTGTTTTGCATGGGGGAGCGAGCGAGCGAGCAACAGTCGGGTCATGGCTGCAGCAGCACCGCCGCAGTGTGGTACAACATGGAGGAGGGCCTTCTGGCATCAGGAGGCTTAGCAAGTGATGCCATAAGACCAAAGTACCACATTACACAGGCTGTGTGAAGTAGGTACAGACTTGGGACAGCGATGGAATTGAAACCAAAGACAACCAAGTGCTCCCAAGGAGGTAAGAAAGTAGGACTCAGAAAAAGGCCCCTGACTTTTTTTCTGATGTGACAGAAAAGGATATGAAAAAAAGTTGTAGGAGCAGTCCAGAAAATGCCCTCCAGCAAAGATGGCAATCAGCTGCCCACAAACAAGTCCCCCTCCAACAGTAACTACTCAGGCTCATTAAAAGTTGAGCTAGACAGTACCCAGGCACTGCAGTAATACCCAGTAAACTACTGCAGTACCAAACAAATGCTGATTTTATTATGCCAGTGCCTGAATGAATAATTCAGGATATATTAATCTATCTCCATGTTGCTGATCTGCATGCAGCACTTTCCAACGCCCCTGTCATGCATGGGGCCTGTGGGAGGCCAAGGGGCAAGGACTGCCACTGGCTCTGTGAGACTGGAAAGGCAAGATGCTGGGATAGAGGTGGACAAGGTGAGGTTGTGTTGGAAATGGCGTTCCCAGGAGCCATGTGAGAACATGGGGCTCAGGGAGGATGCTTGCCTCCCAGCAGGGTTGCAGCAGAGGACCCTCTGCCCTTGAGGATGTATCTGTGCCAGGCTGTGGATTTAGGAAGGTACAGAACAATAAGGGGAAAAAGCAGTGTTGGCCAGCACTTCAGCTTCTTTAGACACCTCTGGCCCACCACCATCCACATGTCTTCATGTCAGCACATGAAGCATTCATGTGCATTTCAAGGGCTAGGGGTCTGCAGTAGACTGGCTGTAAGGACCAGCTCCTGGTGGGGAGACAGTGCTGTGCACTAATGACCCCAGACTCCATGAGGAAGCACAGACTGGTGCAAAACCTGCATAGGAAAAGAGAGTAGTGTGCCTTGGAGTCTTGGAGGAGCAGAAATTGCAAGGGAGACCGGCACTAAGCTGCCTATGTTTGGCTACAGTGTTAACTGCTGGGGCTCAGGGAATCGTTTGCCTACCAAAAACTAATTTGAATATACAGACTCAGGGCTTTATAGTTACCCAACACAGAGCAGACTGCAAGATGTGTGTCACTTGCTGTGGGACTAGGCATGACTTCCAATGATCCCACAGAAGTATCCCAGGATGATAGTCTCAGCTACATGTTACTAATTACTACTCTTTTAGTTCTGTTTTTCATTTGTTCATGTTAATCATAGAATCATGAAATGGCTTGAGTTGGAAGGGACCTTACAGAACACCCAGTTCCAACCCCACTGCCATGGGCAAGGACACCTCCCACTAGACCAGGTTGCTCAAAGCCTCCTCCAGCCTGGTCCTTAAGACAGGGCTTAAGACTCTATGTGTCATTTAGCTTAATAAATGCTTTTGAAAAATTATTTGACAAATGTTTAAGCAAAGATTCTTTCTAAGTATGTGTTCCTTTTGGAGAAAATCTGGCAAAATATCTTTCAATCAGTTCCTTCACAGGAGAGATAACCCAGTTAGGATCTGCCAGCTCCTCCTGCATAGTCCAGTTATATTTTTCTCTCAGTTCTTGCATGTGTCAGTTTTACAATTGCTCCCATGGGTCATAATAAACCAAGACATAAAGAAAATATATTCAGCATATTTTGAAAAATAACAAGCTGTATCCTTTACAGGAAATGTGGGCTGAGGCACATTATACAAACTTTTGTCATGTCCTTTAATCTCACTTAACAGGGACATAGTTCAGCCATGCTGGTTTCTTCAGAGCATGTGCTGATAGGTTTTAATTAATAAATCAAATTTCAGCTTCTGTGACTGCTAGAAAATGTTAACAGCAAAGTCACTTTGACAGAGCTACTTTTCAACATACTATCCTTTTGCTGAAAGATCCCAAATGAATCCAATATTTGTCTCAAGCACTGAGGAGAGCAATGACCTACTATAAACAGCTCTGCCTGGCAGTCAGAGCTTGTCGTCATTACATTACTGCCACAACAACTCATTCCCAACCTTTCTGAATAAACACAGGTATTAAATCATTCAGCTTATGGAAAAAGCAAAACACAGTTTCCATTCAAATCTATGTACTATAATGTTTCTAAACTTCACTTTTTGAGTAGTGTATTTTAATGAAACTCTGTCTTCTGGCAGATGGGAGTGTGAGCGAAGGCAGTGCTATATGCCTTAGTACAGAAATTTTCCAGCTATTCCAGCACAATAGAGCTGTCAGTATAATGCACTTTTGAAACCCGCTATGAAATCACTCCAAAAGTAATGAGAACCAAGCAGATTGTTCTGGATCTAGAACAGGTGCTCCAGGTGAAACCCCCAGCAAAAAGAAATGTTCAGTGACTGAGAACATCTGCAGGATGCAGAGATGAGGGTGGGATTCGAAGACAAAGGTGGGATGCAGAGATGAGGGCATGATGCAGAGACAAAGGTGGGATAAAGAGACAAGGGTGGGATGTGAAGATGAGTGTGAGATAAGGGCCTGAGCAGACGTGCAGCTCAGGTGAAAGAGGTTTTTCACCAAACATCAGTTGTACCCTTCCTCCCAGCACAGACACACAACCTAACTTCTTCATAGTCAATCACTAGACCCTTTAGCATCTGAGAGCCATCATGTTGCCTAAATTAAAAAGCTTCTCTGCAGGAAAGCAACAGTGTGTTTCAGAACTTTTCTGGTTATTAACTTGAAAACATGCAATTGCAAGGCTTATTTTCCATTGTGGACAGCTGAAGGACACACAGAAATTCAGTACTCCTGCTACTGCAACTACTGAGACCTGAAAAACGGGTTCATTACCAGTTCTACAGGTGTAGGATCTTGTATCTTTGGTTTCACTTGTTCTTGGTGCTCATTACTTGATCAGGAAGAGTTGTTCCTGCGTCTGGTTCATTCTTCCTTTGCTCCGATCTGTCTTGCAGGCAGTGTTTGGGAAGAGCACCTGCCTCTCCAGCACTATTTTGCATGAGCACATCTCCAAGAACTATACAGAAAGAAAAAAAAATGGAAAGAATGAGCCAGATTTGGGTCAGGCAGGTAGAGAAGTCCTGTGGATCAATGGAGGATGCTTGAAAAGAGCAGATGGAAGAGTTGTCATGTGAAAACACAGTGCGGTAGGTAGGTCCTGGCTTGATACCTGAGCTCCCTAAATCTGTGGCTACCACTACCACTGAAACCCACCAGGAACACCTGTTCCTATTCTGGTCCACCTCTGAAGAATAAGCTACTGGTACAAGCAAACACATGCTGCTTCAAGTAGCCGTGGTTTCTGTGGAGAATCTAAAGGTTTCAGCCTCAGTGTGCCAATGTCTTATGAGTATCACTATGATGCTTTCAGGTTTTTGTCCTCCATTTTTTAAAGAAAGTTACTTGTAAAAGCTACAACAAAAGAAAGCCATAAAATCAAGCACTCATATGCTATGAAATGTAAGAATTACAGTTGTGCTCTTTAATTCAACTCTTTTTTGTCCCTGCATGATACAATCTTTAATTACATTCCAACAGCTAAACTTGTAAGAAAAATGCTACTGCTTACTTTTACTGGTAATTTGCTATAGAAAATAATATGCTAAACATTAATGACGTGCTCAGTGATTTAGTATTACCAAAGTAATTATGCAATAAAATATTGTGGTGATCACTCCTCATACTGTACTTACTGTACAGATGTTTTAGTGAACAGCATGGAAAGCCTGGAGCTTGAAAGTACCTTTTTGGGGAAAAAAAAAAAAAAAAAAAAAAAAAAAGACATTCAGTCAGTAAGAAAATTTATCTCAGAAAAATGCAAAGTATGTGGACTAATTACTTTGCTTTATTGCTCAGACATTCAGCAATTGAAGAGGAAAAGGAGAGAGGAGAGGAGAGGAGAGGAGAGGAGAGGAGAGGAGAGGAGAGGAGAGGAGAGGAGAGGAACTTTACGAAGCTTTAGAAGCTTTATGAAACTTGTAAGTGTGAACCGAACAGCCTGTATTGCAAAACAGAATTGTTAGTTCATGCTCTCTGATGGCACCTTCCCAAGGTACATAGGGCCCCTATCCTTAAAAGTTCATGCACAGTGCATCTGTTAACGATACACGCATTTACTGTCACAAGACCATAAAAAAATTAGTAAATCCCAGTTCTTGCAATGCAACATTTCAAATTGTTTTGTTTTTTTTCTCATTTGTTTCTCTATTAATTTCTACTCCAAATTTTAATTATTAGGAAATTAAACTTTTGATATTTTCTGGTTTAATTGTAGTAGAAGGTGCAAAGAGCTATAGAAATTTACTGTCCTCTTACAGTATTACAAATATAACTTGGTTTGACTTTTAAATAAATATGTACCAGGAGAATTGCTATCTGTGTCTTCAGAGACATTTATTAGAAATATTTCTAGTTATTGTTTTCCTCTGAGTGTTACATTATTTTTGTTTTTTAGTAATATCGAGTGGCTCTACATAAAAATTGTCCTGTTGCCTTCAGCAAGATGACTTAAGGAGAAAATTCCCCTGATATCAGAATGGCAAAACTGGGCCCTTCATTCTTTAAACAACAATTCAAAGTCATGTTGCCCTTATTGTTGGCCCTCAGTACTAAAGATTTTCCTCATGCCTGGTTTCACTTTGACTTCATGTCTAAGGTTTCAGCTAATGAAATGATGCTATCAAACAATAGCAGAACACAGTTCAAAACAACTACTGGAAAAATCCCTACCCTTTCCCAAAGCTGCCAGGTTAGGACAAAAGAAGAGTTGTATGATTGTGAAGCAAACACAAGCACTAAAGCTATCAGGCCTACATAGACTTGCTCACGACTCATTTAGGTTTTTGTTGTTTCAACTATGAATTGCAAATGGTTTGATAGCATGGCCTGAAAATGGACAGAGCTTCTGCATCTGTTGAGAATTGGCTGTGGTATTATTTTATAAAAAAGTTTTTTTCAGCTACAGCATTGCCCTGGAAGTGCAAGTGATCTCTTAATAAACAGCACACCAGCTATAACCAGAACAAGTTTTTTCTTCTTGTTCTTGATGAACTCAGCTCATAATAAAAATAAAATCACGTAGAGTCACCAAATCTGCATCCAGACTGAGCAATGAATATATGCTGTGGTGCACCCTGAGGTATGCATCATCCTAGTTTGGAGGCCTTCCATCTGCTTTGCAAGCCTGGATATTCTTCTTTAAAAAAACCCCAAAACAACAACAAAACAAACAAACAAAAAAACACAACAAAACCACAAACAAACAGACAACAAAACACACACACAAACTAATAAAACCAAAACCAAAACCAAACCAAACCCAAACCAACCAAATAAAAAAAAAAAATATGAGGAAGATATGTGAAAAGATGTCTAAGATCTAATTGATTTAAACGCTGAAAGTTGAGGAAAGAAGCAGAAAACTACTATTTTACAACTGAACTTTTATTTGGATGGGACACCCCCACCTACAGACATAATTCTTAATAAGGCTTAGAAAAAGAACAGTTGCTTTCATCACATTCTTTCCTCAAATGAGAAACTTCAGTATTATCATTGTTATCTGAATGCACTAGACCATAGACCCCTCATTATCCAGAACAGAGTGAATGGGAAGTGCACACAGGACAAAACAAGTGTCCTGCTGCAAACAGATGGCTGCTGACTGATGGCTTCTGCTTATTTTGTTGCCTACAGTCTCAATGTTCCTCTGGTGTTTCTCCAACCCATGTCTATCATCCAGCTGTCCTCACCTGTCTGCAATTTAGACCATAGACTTTTTGGGTTAGGGATGAGGTTTTGATAGTTCTCTGTTACCTAACAGAAAGGGACCACAAATCAAAGCGTAAGGTGAGCAGGCTACCAAAAGAAAGCCTGTGATCCCCAGTCAGAAAACCCATGGGAGCAGAACTGAGCCCTACCTGTTTATTTTTCCCCCAAATGGTCCACTAGTTGAGAATGCCACTGTAAAAACTAAGGCAGCCTGGAACTACACAGTCCTTGCAGGGAAATGACCCTCAGGCTGCACTGCCCTCACTCAAACTGCCCTTAGAAGTGGGAGAGGGTCCTACTGACACAAGAGCTGGGAGGTAGGTCACGTTTGTACCAACCAGGTACCTGTAATCCTGCTTTTCTGGGGAAGGGAGCAGGAAACGAAGGTTAACGTTAAATTAGATTGTATTAGTATATAGTACTAAAGAATACGGTGTCACTGTTCCATCTCAGCAATGTCTAGAGACCCTGTGGTTCAGAGCTGGTGTTGGTTCAACACATGGGCAGCAGCAGGCTGAGTCTTCTTGCAAAATATCCTCAGTGCCAGAGCAATCCTAATTAAACTCATAAATACTTCTATACAGTACAGATCAGCAAGAACTAAGCAGTCCTGTGCTCCATCAAGACCACTTAGCTGGGCTCAGCAGTCAGGAGGTGGGTGGACTTGATGGATTTATCTTTCTGGTGATTAGTCCTGTGTTCATCTCTGTTGATGGTATTTATTACGGTATGTATATAAAGTAACCTTGACCACTGAGCTGTTGTCTGAACTTTACCACCAGACACAGCATCCTTCCATACCTAAGGACAGTGAGTTTGTGTTTGGTACCAGTGGGATGGCAGCCTCCTCTCCTGATGTCCCCAGGCCAAGTGATATGCCAGGCACAACAATGTGATCTAAAGTGAACTATTTGTGGAAATCCATTTTAAAAAGAGCAATAGACAAGTACATAACTTATTAATGAGAGATCTGTTGAACAACTGAAGCTCAGGGCAGATCTGAACTTTGGTTCTACACTTTGAGAAGACTGTTGCACTACACAACCAAGTTCACCAATGGTAGCAAGAATATAAGATCATGGTCAAAACATCATATCCAGTCATTTTATTAGAGAAAACTGGTTTTTTTTTCTTAGCATATACTTCTTTTGCTATGTGGTATGGAAGTAAACCATGGTATTAATAATTATGGAGAAAGAACAGGGTCAGTGGCAATACTGAGGATATTATGGGCGAGGCACCAAATTAAACCATATCTGTTAAGAGAAGCATTTTGTTATAGTTGAGATCTGAAGTTTAAAAGTCACTTTTGATTAAATTGCAAAATAGTACTTTCTGAACCATGTTAATTTTACTTTGAAGTCTGGATCAGCAAAAATGCAAGACAATTCCAGTTACTGTGATCATCTCTCTTGAAGGTTAAACACTACATACCGCTCCCTAACTGTAACTCACTATGTGCATGGTAGATGTACCACACTGGACATCCACTGCTGTGCTCTTTTCCAGCAAAGTCACTTTAAATAGCTGTCTGCTGTGCTTTCAAAGAAACCCATGGCTGCATCCCAGCGCTAAAGACAATAGTGGAGGCCAAAGATCTAACTCCTCTTGCCCGAATGTCAGATATATATAAATACATATATTACAACTCCTGCGGATGCAAACCCATCATTTTGATGCAGGCAAAGACCCAAATTTTGGAACAGGTTATTTTTCTGAATTGCTGTTTCAATCAGAAATGAAGTGGTAGAACTGCCCAATCTTAGTATTATTCATTAAGCATGTTCATTATGTTTGTATCTATCAGCCAACCCATATCCAATCCTCTAGTGCTAGATGTTGTAAAACCAAGAGCTGTTCTGAAAGATGGACTATGCAGAAAAACATTTTGTACTACCGAAATGCGTTGCTTGGAGGAGTGCCTAACTTTGTAATTCTTTTAGTACAAATGTGTTTTGAGTAAGAAAAATGGCATCATATTATTAATGTCACCCAAAAGTTTAGATAGTATAGGCTGTGCTACTCAGAAACGGAACGTAGCCAAAACGTGTTGCTTGTTTGTGACTGGAAAGAGCTGGAGACGAGCAGCCACAGCTGCAAGGGAAGGGCGGACGATGCCAGCCTGACAGAAACTTGAAGACTCATTCTTTCTGGTAGACTGGAAGAAATAGACTGGAAGAAAGCTGGAACTACTAAATAAATATTAAAGAAGGTATATTCTTCTAAAAGGAAGCAGAAGTTTGTCAGTGCCACTCCCAACTCTACCCTTGACTTGATTTTCTAATGGAGATAATCTGTAAGGCCATAACTATGGTTCAAAAGGGATTTGAGCCACATTTCTTGAGTTTGGATCAAAAGGAGCAACAAGACATCACTGGTTTTGCCCTTGATGTTGCAATGTTTGTCCTTCATTAAAAACTAAAATGACCGTGCTTTTTCATTCTCCTGCTCTCCCACGCAGCAGCTCTGCTGCAAATCAGATGCCATGTAGGGCAGCTACCTCTCCTTTCCAAATGTCTTGCTCAATCTCCTCCCTCCCTTCTGTTCAGCTTCTCTTACAATACAGTCAACCCCAGGCATTGTCCAGCAGCCTGTGTGTGTGCACTAGGCCCGCGACCTTGTCTGTAGTTCTGATGTCCTCTGGAGAAAATGTATCAACACTTTTTCATCCCAGTACAGCAGTGAAAGTTGAGTACTGCACAGTTGCTCTGTCTTTGAGCAATGGATTTGATGAGGAAGTTATCTTAATTAAAAAAAAAACCAAACCAACAAACCCCAACACACCCCCCTGAGAATGGCTTCTCTTTTAATCACTACAAGGACATCATTGACTTAACTGCGTTCGTGAGAAACACGCCCATGACAGAAGTAGACACGGCATTTTTTCTATCCCAAAGAACACTTAATTCAGCAGAGTCTGATAGCTTTCCCTCGCAGGTATTACAGGGATAAACATAACCTGCACAACTTCAATATACGATTGAACTTCATACGTTTACCAAGCTATTTTAAGCGTAAACCGGTAACGTTCAGCTCGTCCTCCTGGCAGACTGGGCAAGCCCAGCCTGCCAATGGAGCCTGCCGAGGGGAGTTCCGTGGGCCCGCACCGGCTCTCACCGGTGGCGGAGTCACTCACCAGCCGCTACTCGCCAGCCACCAGCCAAGCAGCAGCGCCCGTCCCTGCTCTCACCCCACGGCAAAAGTGAGATGCGATGCCAACAGAAACCTCTTCCCCTGGGGAAAAGCCTTAGAACAGGTTTTCCTCACATTTGAAACAGTTTATGAGCAGGGACGTGGCCAATTACGGAAGGTAACTCTGATTTTTGGAGGAGCCTTTAGACATCGGCCAAGCCGCGGCACGGAGCAGCGGGGCCTGGCAGGGACCTGCCGCGGCAGGCCCCTGCTCCTTCCCCCCTCCGCACGCCGGAGCTTTGTGAGCCGCCGACACCTCCTCTCACGTCGCGGGGTCTCGGAGCCGGGCCCGCAGCGGCCCTGACCCCGCCGCCGGCTGCCGCAGGAGTGCGCGCCGCGCAGCGGGGAGGCGGGCCTGCCAGCAGCTCCCCGCCCCATTGGCTCACCCCGGGGGACTCTCCGAGCTCCCCGGCGTCTCATTGGCCGGGGCTGCCCCTTTCCCCCTGAGCTAATTGGCGGAGCGGGACGGGATCCCCTCCGGCGGGGAGGGCGGTGCGAGGGCGCCGGGCGAGGGCGGCCGGTCGCTCACCTGCGGCCGGGGCGGCCCCGCTCCTCCGGCCCCGCCGCGGCGGGATGAGGGGACCCGCGGGGGCTGAGGCGGCGCCGCGGGGCCCGCGGTCGTCAGGGGGAACGGCCCGGGAAAGCTGCAGAAACAAAGAACATGGCGAGGGGAGGCGGAGCCTGCGCCCCCTCCCCCGCCGGGAAGGGCTCTCCGGGGGCGGACAATGCCCGGCCCTGCCCGCCCCGGACGCGGCGGCGCCTGGGGGCGGCTCGCCTCCCCCCGCCCCCTTTCCCCGCCCCTGTGGCAGGGCCGGGAGGGGGGCTGGGCCCGGCCCCCGCCCCACGGGACGGGCTGGAGGGGGTGGCCGAGAGCGGGCCCGCTGCCTGCCGCAAGTTTCGCCCGGAGTGGGAAAGTTGGGTGCGGCGCCGCGGCCCGGCGGGATCCTGCCAGGTAAGGAGCGGGCGCGGTGGCCGGCGGGCCCCGGGGCTGGATGCTCGCGTGTGGCCGGGAGAACGCGGGCGGGCCGGGGCACCTGCGGGACCAGGGCTGGGCTGCCCGCTCCGCCCGCCGCTGCCCGACGGCTCCCGTGGGCAAAGCGGGCTCCGGCCGGTGTCGCAGGACCCGGCAGGGTGGGCCGGGGGACACGGAGCTCTGACAGTGGCTGGGCGGGCGCCCGTGCCCGGACAGCCCCGGGGAGCTAGCCGGCTGGGGTTAGGTGTTCCCCAGCCATGGGAACTTTTTAGAAACTTTGAGCATTGGCTGCCCTGGCCCCTGTCCGTGGGAGAACCGCCGTCGTGCCGCTCCCTGGGGGCACCCGGCGCGAAACCCGGCGGGGACTGTACTCCGGTGCTGCAATGGACACCTTCCTAAAACTGTGAAGTTACAAATCTACCTGTGGAATCGTGCTGGGACTCTCCAGCCCGTTTTCTTCTTGCATCCACACAGATTCCCACTCTACCGATTTTCTCAACTCTCAAATTATTTTTTAGCACTGCTCTTGAGTAAATATTGCTTATGTCAAAATTATTATAGTAGTGTTGTGAGTAAGGCCTTAGTCAGGATTTTGATCCTTTCATTTTGTACTGAGATGGTGACTTTCTAATTTTTTTTTATACTAACCATTTGAGCATCCAGTTTGAGAGGTGATTCAAATGGATCTTTATTGACTGAATGTTCAGCTTTACAGTATTAGTTTTGAGATGTCTTGAGCTACTTACCTGAAATCTGGATTTCCAGAAGTGTTTAGAAGTGAAAAGATATATCACTGCGCTGACTAAAATAATAATTAATGTGTTCAAATTAATTCTATTATAGTCCCGCCCCCCCCCTCCAGATTTACATAGCTCAGTTGCATTTCAAAAGCCTCTTCTCATTTTCATGTAGTAAATTATTAGACTTTCAAACTGTTCTTACTTTTTTGTCTTCTCATTTCACTCACGCCCTGAACAGCTGAAATGGAATTTTGGGGAGAGAGAGAAGAGTTAATCCAAGTGCTTGCTTAGACACAAGTGAGAAAGACAGCTCAGTGATAGAAAAGCCAGGAATGTAAATAGCCGTTATTTTAATCAGTTATCATTTTTATATCTGCACATGTAAGCATGGAATGGCTAGAATTTTAAGATGAAAGTGGCACAGCAGCTTTGGAAGGTACTTGTTACACATCGCCCCAACTTAAGAAGAATATCTCTTTAAAATGTGTTGACATTTAATTGACCTTTGAAAGTTCATTCTGTTAATCATACTCAAAGCGCTAAAGCTATGGTTGACTGATCTGGTGTTCGTACCTTCAGCCGTGCTCAGCATATAAATTCTGCAGCATAATTGCTACTTATTGAGCAAGAGTTTCTTTTCTTCTCCGAAAATGAGAAAGTTTTGCTTCGCCTCCGGCTGGGTGCTTTGGGTAGAGTTGTGAATCCAAATGCTTTCCTGCCATCAGTTGTTGTGGCGGGTGTGGCCTCCAGCCAGGCAAGAAATTCCTTTGCCGAAACTGTGTTTTTCTCCTTCCTGAGGCCGCACATAGGGCAAGGTAACCTTGAAGGTTACTCTGTGTATGAGAGTCAAAGCACGATGGCTTGCTTTGCTTTGATTCTTTTAAGTACTTCTAAACTCTGAGTTTAAACAGAATGATTGCAGAAGGTATCCCCTGAAAAAAACCAAAGCAAATCCTGCACACAACAACAAAAAACAAACAAACAAAAAACCAAACACCAAACTTGGCTTTTAAAGTCAACGGTAATACACAAGTGTCAAAACACATACTACCTGTTTTATGGCAGTTGTCCGTAGCTTTGTTGTAACCAGAACTCTATATAGACACCAAGAGTGGAAATGATACTTGTGAGGCTGGCTATCAAAAGATCTGGGTAAAGATTATTTTCCACCATGTTCCCTTTCTGAAGGATAGGTTTTCCAGTGAGGTTAATATCACCGGCAGTTATTTTTCATGTGTTAAGACCTGGCGTTGTGTTGAAATTCTGTGTTTTTTTTGTGAGAGGTGAGGGAAATACTAAATGTTAAATGCAGTGTCTGTGATTCCTAATAGATCATTAGCTCTTTAGCATTACCATTGAAAACTAATTAATAGCTCTTACTCTTAATTATAAACCTACTTATAAAGTTAGAGCGCTGGCAGTGCTCCTGTACTTCTCTAAGCTCTTCTCTCAATGCTGCTTTTGTAGCTGGAATCCCCTTCTCTAACCCTCAAGTCAGGTGTAACGTTCAAGCTGTGTTTGCAGCCAAGTAACTGCCCTGCTGCTTTGTGGGGTTAGCTGTTAAACCCCGGGGAGGGGGGAGATGTCATCTGAGGGAGAGGTTTCATCAGGGCTGCCTCCACCAATGGACAAGTGCCTGGAATACTAAAAAGAGATCTTGTGGTTGAGTTTTGTTTATTTTAGTACAATAGATACAAGTGCTGCATGTGATTCATTTCACTGAATCTTTAGAAAGCTGAGTGAAGATAAATATGCCAGCAACATGTCTGTACTTTCTGTACAGTTGACAGAAGAAGGAAAAAAAAAAAAACAACTAGGTAGCTTAAGGACTGGAGCTGCTGATGCCTGACCTGCAGCTGCTCTGATGCCCACTACTTGAAAGTTGGCACCTGCCCCATCTGTATGACCTGCAGGGAAAGGCCATGTGAGGTGTCATCCAGCCACCTTAGATGACAATGAACAGAGTGCCTTAGCTAACCTGCAGGACGTGTAGAGAGAGATCTGCTGTGCAGGTCAGCTTTTATAGAGGGTTAGGTCTTGGGTTTAGCTGGCTGAAGGTGTTGATGCATTCAAATTATTTGCTGTTGCAAATGCTGTCCTGGAGTGAGAAACCCAAGTGGGGTCCCCTTTCCCAAAGGCTTTTCTTTGGGTCATCTTGCTGATTTGGAGTAGTGGTTTGAATGTGGTGTTCTCCTGTGTGATAGGAGCTTCTGGGCTGAGCCTCTCCTGTAGAAATCACTGGAGAAAGCATGGATGGCATCACCACAAGGGCATAGTCATTCAGCTAGGATAATGAAAGACAAGTTTTGGTTTATGGCCTGAGACAGACCTAGGGGGATTTAAACCTGAACAGTTCTTGTCCTAGTGTTTGTATTGTACGAAAGATTTTCTGGTGCAGCCGGTCCATTCTCAAACTCCTGATTTTATTGTTGGGATAAAAGACAGATCTGGAAATTGCACTTTGAAGAGCATGTGCCTGTGTTTTGGTGGTTGAGGTGTGACAGGGTGACCAGGGGATTTGAGAACTGCGTGGAGGTTTGGAGTTGTGGTTCTGGTTCAAACAATGTTGTGAAGACTTCAATGTTGGTACACCTACCCACTGGTGGAAAGTTGTGTGCTTGAAAGGTAGTAGCAGTAGTAGCTGGTAGTAGCATTGCTGAGTAGGATCTTCAAAGTTTTATTTCTATCTAAAATTCTATCAGGCACCTAAACCCTTGAGGGTTAGGAGGAAAGTGTTATGAAAGTGACGGTTGATGTTCTTTGTATCTGCATTCCTAGATTACTCTAAGGAGGATAATGTGAAGTCATTCACTGAAGATTATGGCATTGCATGAAAGGAATGTAACATTGGGCCATATATTAACAGAAGCAGGAAAAGATCATTCTTAACTCTGGTTTGTTCATCCAACTGTTTGTGTATAGAAATATCCCTCTGCACCAAGGGCTTTTACTGCATAAATGTACCTTTTATAACAACAGAACCTACCACAGCAAGTACAAAGACAAGTTCCCCCTTCTCTTTTTAATTAATGTGTGTAGAAAGGTAGTTATAGATTATTCTCTAGGAGTATTTTTGCTGCAGCACTTAATGTTGAATAAAGCAGGATGGCAGTATGGTCTAGATCAGCATTAGTCCAATGGATGCCTTTCCTCTGTAACCATTTGAAATTTAAAAGAAGCATGATTTGGAGTGCAAATGTAGGTGGGTTTAGTTGCATTTTAACATACTCGCCAGTCAAGGTGAGCCCAAGCAATCCTAATATGACAAGCTTGACATAATCCCAAGGGGATTAGTTATTAATACATTTGAAAACTAAAGTCTGGTCTTGCTTCAGTGTTTGTTGGTTGTTTTTTTGTGGTTTTGGTTTGGTTTTTTTTTTTTCCTTCAATGGCACATGTTCAAAATTAAAGCTTTCGTGGCAAGTTGATTATAAACTTTCTATGAGTCTAAGCAACTGAGAGCTGTTCTTGGAGCTGTCAAGATACATTCTAATAGCTCTAATTTTTATCTGACTATGAAAGCTATATTTATCCACTGAGGATTTTAATTCATAGGAAACCATTTCATAGGTGTTCTCCTGTCCCCTTTTCCTTTTCTGTAACATTTGGACAATTATTTCTGCTGATCGGGAGCAATATGTGGTTACACCACTTGTTTGCATCTGTAGAGTCTGTGTGGGGGTAGAACCTAGAGCAGCTCTTTGTGACTTATAATGGAAATTTTGGGGTGAAGGAGGATAATTTTAAGTTCCCAGTGCCTGAAGTTAGCAGTAGGGTTTCTTCTTTGTGCCTTCTTCCTACCTGCTTCCTGTTCCTGCTCTTTGACATGTGGCTCTGTAGTCAGTCTAGTGCTTTCTCATCACTTTATAGGACTGAATTGTATCTCTTTTTCTGTTGATAGATTTTTTTATTATTATTATTATTTTTCCCCCATGTGCATTTTAGTCTCTTGCAACTCCTGCTTCTGGAAAGCTGAGAGGAAAGACCTTTTCATGCTGATGAGAAGGCAGGTTGAAAGAAATTTGGAAGTATTATCATTAACAGGATTCAGGTTCATGGCCCTGTCATTATGATGTCAGCATTTTATCTGACAAGTGAGAGTATTTAATTACAAACTGTGGGAACGAGCAAGTGTTTAACTATCTAGAAGTTTGTTTGGCCTCATTTTGTTCCATCATACCATAAGCCTAGTTAAACCCAGGGAAAAGGAAGGCTGTTAGAAATAAATGAAGAATGGGACTTGAGTTGGTGTATTGCCCTGGTCTGTACATGCGCAAAGGTTAATGCATTTGCTGCACATGAAATTCTAGTTTTGTTCTTTAAATGTTACTCCTGTGTTTTACTTGCGTAGTGCTATGAATAAACAAGGGTTTTTCTAAATTGATTTAGCACATGGTGCTGTTAACAAAGTTGCTTTCTGAACACTTTTAGGGGATGTGTTGCTTGATGTAGTAGCCAGAAATTCTCTTGCATCTAGCACTAATTTCTGGTAATGCTCGAGTACCTTTGGGACAAGAGTAATCAATGCACTGCACAACCTAATACATAAAAAACTGTAAGCTGAAGCCTTGCAGACTCTTCTGCAACATCTGGGCCTTGTGCAGGTCACTATGGAGCACATTAAATAAAAATAGTCATGTGGTCAGAGGCTGCAGGGTTTTGGTTTTTCTTTTTTTTTTAAAATCTACTGGAGATGGACAAACATCATGATTATGCTGTTCTGAGAGTCTTTGTGTCTCTGCTGTGTGTTTGAGCTCCATACAAGGGAAGGAGTGATTGGAAGAGAGAAATGGCCTGTCCTGTATTTGCAAGGGAATTGGGATGAGTGCTGTGTCCTGGATATGGGCAAGCAGAACTGATTCCTGCATTCATTACCTGACACTGAAATCAGAAACATGAGGGTAAGCCTGCAGCATGTGAGGTGTGGGTCACTGGACCAATGCAGGAATCAGAGTTCTTCATGCTTTTATTTAGGAGTACAGCAGGGTACAAAATATATTCCCCAGAGATGTTACTTCAGAGCAAATTGCATGTCCCAAACAAAGGGCATAAGAAAATGTGAGTTAGGAGACATTTTGCAAAATACAGTACATACGTGTCCTAGAAATTCTTGGGGGATGTTGAGGCAGAGTTTTGTGTTTGAAGATGGCTGTGGTCGATCCAAACAGGAGTTTGTTCCCGTATGCAGGGATCTTGGATGTGAAGCACCTGCAGCTTGCAATGTGTACCCTGTGCCAGAGGCTTGTTCCCCCTGTAGCTGTATTTTGCCTTCCTTCTGAATACGGAAAAAGAGCCTGGATAAGTTGTGTGCTGTAGGTGGTTTATTCACCCTGTTAAATATAAGTAAATGTTCTTTGCTGAGCTTGGGATCTGCTATGTTAGGCTTTCTGGGGAAATGCTTGTCCCAGAAAACTATGAGAAGGAGCTGTTGCCACTGGGGACTGTTCTCTTGTCCAGTATACACTTCTCATTCTTCTGTTGATCTAGTATGTAGTTTTTGCATTTATCTGAAAGAGAAAGCTATGAACTTTAGTGTTTTGCATTGGGAATGGACACAGTGATGTATGCTTACGCCCACCTTCAGACCAGTCATCTGCTCCACTCCACAGCGGAGCAGCAACTGGCACAGCACTTGACTTTACCAACAGGTAGAGTAATGCACTGAAGCATCTGGGCGTCACCCACTTCTGCCACCTGATACAAAAGGATGGTTGAACCTATTGCACCTTCCTTTCTGGCCAGTAATTAAGGTTTGGGGGAATCACAGTGATGCCATCATGACACTGAGTAGTAAACAAAACTGTACTGTTCATGGATTCTATAGCTGAGCATAAATAGCACTAATATCCCTCAGCCTTCACTTGTTGCTGGAGCTGGTTGATTGGCAGAGAAGTGTTTACCACATTTCCAAGTGGTCGCATGCAGAACTGGTTCAAGTACCTTCAAAAGGGGTCTGGAGTGCAAATCAACAATATTTTGAGTATATATATTTCAGCTAATAAGCCCTACTGACTGTGTTTCTTCTGCTTTTGTTTTGTGCTCAGAACTGAAATTTCAGAACTGTTGCATATTCTCCTTCTAAAGATTGGTTTATTTTAGTTCCCTATATTGTGTATTTTCCATGCTCTTCTCAATCTTTGTGTCTCTATTTCTTTGGGTTTCTCCTAATCATCTAATTCTGTCTTGTGTGTCCATTCATCCATCTTCAAAGGGGTTTTCTCTGTCCCTTTTCCTCCAGAATGATTGTGTGAATAAATTCCTTCTCTGTCTTAGTAGTTTAACCAGAAGGATTCCGGGTATTTTGCTTTTCTGAAGTGATGCTCAATCTCAGATTTATTGTATGGCTGGTTTTGGTTGTGTAATCTGTACATTTATTAAAATAATAAATAAGAGAAGTCATCATGCCTATCTCCTATGTGAAATTTAACTGCTTCAATATAGGTTCTGAGTAGTGGTGCTACCTTGGCAATTAACCTTTATCTCCTCTAATTGAGAGACAGCTAGCTGCATTCAAGAATAATGTGTCACTTCAAACACATTCAAAGTTTTAAATGGCTATACCAGAAAAGGACACAGTCTTAATAATGGTTGCTAAAAGCTTTCCGACTTCTTGCAGACAGTTCTAATAATGAGAACTCTGATCTGAACTGCTGAACTTCTGGAATTACAGTAAGTTGTCCATGTGTGTGATACAGATTCCCGGAAATCTGAGGAGTAGTCTTTGGTGGCTGAGGAATGCAGTTCTCTGTGGAGGTGTGGGTATCTCTCATGAAGGGGACTGAAGTAGTATCAGCTAGTATCAAAAACCAAAGTTCTTGGGTTTTCTCCAGTTACATTTCTACTGAGGTGCACCATAGTGTTCATTCACCTAGATGGATCATCAGTGATTAGACATTGGGGAGAGACTCTTGTGAAGAGGCTCATGAAAATGTGCTGCATGTTGTTCATACTTCTACCAATAGTTTTGACATTTTGTTCCCAAACGTTTGGATGTTCTGTATCTCATTTGCTGTGTTATTTGAAATGCTTGTCTGCAACTGCCTGCTCAGTGCAGGGGGGACCTTGCTTCTCCAGGCATTGTAGAGTGAGTGCAAATGCAGTTGTGAGAATCAGTTTCATCAGCAACAGTTGGAGATACTCATGCGGTATCATAACAGCTGTGAACTTGAGTTCATATAAGTAATGTGTGCTTAATCTTCCTGTGCTGTTAGTGACAGGAAGAGAAGGAATTTTTTTTTTTTCCTCATATTTAATGATGATCTTAAGGGTTTTGAGAAGCAAATTTGTAAATGTATACTACAAAGCAAGTTAGGAAACAATTGTTGTGAGTAAAGTTTCTTTCAATTTCTATGCAGCTTTCAATTTGCACTTTTATCTGGTGGTATTCCAATGTTATTCTAATATGATTAAAACCTAATTTACCTGTCTGAGTTTGCATATCACTTCATCTTTATGGAAGGTGGTGGAAAATGTAAATGACTTGGTTTTGAATTCTAGCAGCACGTGGAAAAAAATTGGATTAGTTTTTTAATTGCTATTTTTGTTTGTTGGGTTGGGTTTTGTGTGTGTGTGTGTTTGGGGTTTGTTTTGTTTTGTTTTTTTCATTTATTACCAGTAATCCATTCATCTGGTTTGGAAATTTTAAGAGAGTGAGGAAAGCTGGTTAATTTTTATTTATTTATTTATTATTAAATAAACTCAACAGTGCTTAAGCACTACTAGTTTGCCCCTTTCTTCTGTGACATCAACTGTAAATTAATGAAGACATTGAGAACTTAATGTTGTTCCTTTTTTCTTACCCATATTTGTTTAAAACCTTATCAACATCAGAATGTTTCAAGCTGTGTTGACTGATACTCGAGTCTTGGACAATTTCTGCCTAAACTCTGTAAGAGTACTGTACAAATTAAAAACCAGAGCAGTAAAGATAACTGATGGCATTCTCTTGCCTAACAGTCCATACCGTGTGATAAAATGCCTCATGGTTTTAGGTTGACCTTGCCTTGACTTTCATCCAGATATTTGTTTGATGTCTTTTAAAAGAAGAAAGGAAGCCATACATGGAGTGGAATTGCACATTGCTGCTGACATAATGTCCTTCATCTAATTCATTAAAAGTAGTAGGATTTTATAGTCTCCCTACTTTTTCAGGAGGCTCAACCTCAACATGAGGAAGTACTTCTTCACTGTGAGGATAACACAACCACTGTCAGTTACCCTTACAATGCAGAAGTATTTATATATAACCGTGACTTACCCACTCACCAAGAGGATAACTCGCTAGAACAGGCTGCCTGGAGATGGTGAAATCTCCATCTCTGGAGTCTCGCAAGCTGCCTGGACTTGTTCTTTAGTGATCTACTTTAGGTGATCCTGCTCTGGCAGGGGGGTTGGACTAGATGATCCTTAGAGGTCCCTTCCAGCCCTGAACATTCTGAGATTCTGTAAAATGAAAAGCTGATCTCTGTTTCATGACTAGGTGTAATTAAGATGGAATATTTTCATTCTGCAATCAGTGACTTGCATCTAAGAATGGGTTTTGTTGCCTTTTTTCTTTTTTTTCCTTTTTTTTTTCCCCCACAGTCCATATATATCGTCTCGCAAGGTGACTGTGTTTTACTTAGCTGGGTTGTGGTAAATAAGATGGAACTTGACAAAAGAGGAACTCTTTCTTTTCCTTTTTTTTTTAAAAAAGAATTGTTATAGGAAATGTATTTTCTTACCCTCCTGTCCTTCAGTAGACCTCATAGAGGGATGTCATTACCTCCTCGTATGGGCAACTTCCTGAAGTTGGTTGGGCACCTTGCAGAAAGTTTCCTAGCTTGTCGTGGTAGGTCTGTTGACCAGAGGGTGAGTGGATCCCATGTCTCTGGTGTGGTATATAGATGCCAAGTGCTAGGAATTCCTGGAATGTAGAGTTATGCAGCACTGATAAAGTTTGCTTTGTTTCCTCAGTGACTTGACCGATTGAGAAAATGTGGTTCCCTAGGAAGCTTTAATAGCTCAAAGTTGGTATTGAATAAAGGGAAAGGCCCCAACATAATTCTGCTTGTTTTCACCTGCTGCCTGAAAGATTAATTTTCTTAACCTTAGTATAGAAAATATAACCCTGAGTTTTGAAAGTGATTTATAGAGATCCTTCACACTTATCAGTTTAAGTAAATATGCTGCAGGCTTCTGCGTTCCAGCTACAGTCGCTTCATAACCGACTCAGTTTACAGTGTGGTAATTTCATTTGGGGGCAAGAAAGTTTCAAGGAAAAAACACCTTCTAATTAGAGTGATATAATTACTCTGCTTGCCTGCTGCGGTTTCATATGACTTCAGAAAAATAGTTGAGTGATTAATCTTTAATTTTCCCCATCATTAACTTAATAAGGAAACAGGAGATAGAATGAAAAACAAACAGCAGAACTGTACGACTGGGACATTATTATGCCAAATCTTTTTGGCTTTTTCATTTGGTGAGAAATACCATTCTGCCAACTACATGAAGTGTAGCAGCAACTGGTTAGCTCAGATAATTTGTAGAAATCTTCTAACAGGTTTGAACTTTATTGAAGTCTTTGCAGAGCTAAGTCCCATGTGGGCTGAGTGGGATTTTTTTTCCATGGTTTTATTTGGAAGAAAATGTTACATAAACTAATTTCTAATATCACAGAATTCCCTCACATTCACTTTTCTGTGGAGAAGGAAGCCATCCCAGACACTCTAGTGAAATACCCTCAGAATGGGTTTGGTTCTGTTTTTGTGCCAGTTGCTTTCTTTATTCACTGTGCTGATAAGTGAACTTAGTTGTGGAGTAGTGTAGTTCTTGTAAGGAACATGACAGAATTGCTCAAGTTTCTTGGAGAACAAAACAAAGGCAACAGTGGAAGCAAGTTGTTCTTTTCATGTGCCTTCATTTTAATTCTTAACCGGAGGTAATATAGGCAACATAATTCTAGAAGTGTAATGCTCGGACAGAAAATATGCCTGGCTGTTTGCAAATGCTCTTCTGGAAGCCGTGCTTTGTTTTTCTAAGTATTTACAAATGAAATAGTCCCATGTACATATGTGGGTAGCAACACAGGATCAGAACTTGTAGCAATCTTAACTAACCTGCTTGGAGGCCTCTGCATGTTAGTAATATAAACAGCTGAGGAATGTGTATTGCTGTTGACAGTGAGCGACTGTAAACATCCTCGACTGGAAGCTGTGAAGCAGCAGATGGGGCTTTCAGTCGGATGTTTGCAGCTGCCAACTGCCACAGACGTCAAGAAATGTTTGACACCTAAAGCATAGCTGTCTGTTTAAAACTTCTATTCTATTTGGTTTATCACAGACATATGAATTTAGGCCAAACTTTTCTATGTACTGCTTAATCTTTCTTGTGATGTCTGTGTCTGAATATCTAGAAGTCATCCAATCTCTGGCAGGAAAAAGAGCAAGAATCGAATCTATTAGGTTATATTTTTAACTGCAAACTCAATTCGAAGTTTTCAGAGGTGAGTTTCTGTGCAGCTCTCTTGGCTGTACAGGTTGCTTGGCTTTGTTTCTAAACTCAGGTACAAAGCTTTTACAAGATCACTTTGTGTGGTTCATTTAGAACTGGAAATACTAAGTCTTGTAGGAAGCAATCATTTACAGGAATACTGGAAATGAGAAATGCACCAGTCAGAGCTACCATGGTGGGGGGGAGTGGCAGGGAGGGGAAGAGTCCTGGATGAGGCCCAACCCTGTAAAATGATGTGGAGGTCAGGGAGATTTCACGCAACTGGGTTAATCTCTGATGTATCACAACATTTCAGCTTTTAAGGTTCAGTGATCCTCTCTTTCTTTCATTGTCCCTCCCTTTTCCCTTTCAAAAAATTGCTGAAAGCTGATTCATACTTTTCTAGCAGTCAGTTGAGACAATGACAAGATTCCAGTCCTGCCAACTAGTTTTATGTGTGGATGGGCCCCTGTGCTTAAATACAACCCCAAGACATAGAGAACAGTTTATGTGCCTGGGACAGTATTTAATGATGATTGCTATCATACCAGAAAAAACTGCAGCAAGGTTGTAGCATGTAACTGAGTCAAGCTGATACTGAAAGCACGAGTGTATTCACTCCTGAGAGAAGATAAGCATCTTGTTGGTATGTATATTAAATATCTATGCCTTTGGTAAAGAGAGTAGTGTTGTTAACTTGTTTTTTCTTGTCAGTATCATTGTTTCTCATATGTGTGCATGTTCATCTAAAAGTATGAGGGGACATAATCTAAACATTATTCTGTCCCTTTACATTTCACATAAGATACAGATAACCTAAGACTCTCTGGAGTGTCTGACTTTTTTTTTTTTTTTTTTTTTTTTTTTTTTTTTTTTTTTTTTAAAAAATAATCTTTTTTTTTTTTAAAAAAAAAAAAAAAAAAAAAAAAAAAAAAAAAAAATGAGATTAAGATTATTTCTAG
>JANHGN010005003.1:0-55462 GCA_024605025.1 Megaceryle maxima | reverse complement strand
GAAGGGAGAGGGGGAGAAGGAAAGCGATAATGGTGGAGGGAAAAGAGCAAATGGGGACTGGTAAAAAAAAAAAAAAAAAGGGGGGAGTGGGGGTAGAAAGGTTGTTGCAATGGGGTTACACGGCAGTCTGGCCTGCAGGAGTCTGGGAGGAGGTCAGGGCTCGGAGTTTGGGGAGGAAGGGGGGGGGTCGACTGAGTTAGCAGGACCTGATCCTGCACGCTGTACCCTGTGTTGGTGGGACAGGGACTCTCACTCGCTGCTTGGGTAGCTGGCGGGCTGGGGACCCTTGGAAGGGGGGGGCTGGTGCATAGACCTACCCATCAGCTCTCAAAGGTGACTGCAGGAGGGAGACGGCTGGATGGGTGCCAGGGAGCCACCCTCACTTGCCCTGGTCCGGGAAGGAGCTTTTGTGTGCACAGGGTGCCCACCTCCCCTCTTCTGCCCCTTCCGAGGTATAAAAACGCAGCGAGGCTTTGCCCAGTGCCAGGGTGCTCCCCGACACCCCTAAATAGCAAGGGTTAACGCAGATGGACGGTGAGCAGGAGGGAGGGCCGCTTTGGTTGTAAGAACTGTGTTAGATTCCTCTTTGGAAAAGTTCGCTGTTGCTTAGGGCATGCCAGAAAACAAGGGGAATTTTGCCATGTGAAGTCCAATTTGCACGTTTTAGCTCATTCTTCTGCCTCTTGCCCTGAACAAAGTGGGGAGGGAGAAGGGGGGGGAACAAAACACAAAACAACAAACCACAGAAAGAGCTTTGCAATGCTCATCCTCTGTTCTGGACAGCTTGGGGTTTGTTGTCTTTTGTTCCACCGCTGCATTCCTAAGGCTTACAGCTCTCCGGGCCGTGGTCCTTTGCACTTGCCTCCCTTAGTGCTCAGTCATTGCTAGGAGTGGGGAAGCTGGAAGCGAAGCGTGGGGAAGGGAATCTCCAAAATTACAGTGTGCGGCCCCGTGGCCCGCCCAGGCAGCAGTGCCTAGGGATGTCACACCTGGAGCAGAAAGATGAGCTGAACCCGTTCGGGAGGAATGGCTGAACGAAAGGGTAAGAATTCTCTCAGGAGCGCAAGCTCAAACCTATCTACCAAGGGACTGGGAAATTAAAAGGGATCAGCCAGTACTGGGTGAGGTTTATGTGCGATTCAAGTCACCCCCCCTTTCACATATGCACACACTCCTGCAAAGCCTTATATTGCCCAGGTTTCTTTTTAGATCAGTCATCTGTGCAGCTGCATTGCATGGATTTTGCCACTAGAATGCACCCTTATCTATGGTAAGAGAACGAATGGTTGCCTAAAAGCGTTAACTCTTTCTTCTCCAAATTTTCCGTGCTTAAGGTTTTATTTTGTTTACACCTCTCAGGTGTTCCTTGTTTTATTGCCTTCCTACACCATATGAACTCTGTAGCAAAGATAACTCCCACCTGTTCTTCCCCTCTGCCCTTCAAAAAAGAAAGTCGCATTTCTGAGCTTCCCCCCTCCCCCTTTTCTTTCTACCAAGAGGATTTCCAGAGGTTTTATTTAATACTCTCTGAATCTATGCTTAGATCACAGTTAACTGCAAAAACTAGGCACCCTTAAGGTAAGAAAAGCATTGCCCTAGGATTTTATCTAGAAGTGTTTTGAAATGGTTTCTCCAGTTGACATGACTTTTACAGCATATTAATTGCATCCTGCTGATGATTTTTATGAGAATATGCTGCTGGTCTGAATGGATACTTTGCAGAAAACTGCACCAGGCAGAGAGCAAGCAATGTTCACCTGGAGATCTGGAAGCACTTTGTGAGAGGGCTTAGGGCAGGAGAGAATTTGCTTTCCTCATTCTTTCATCTGTCTCTTAAGAAACATTGTGCCCTGTATAGTAATACCAGGTACAGAGACAGCAAGAATGTCTCGGGGGGTGGAGGAGAATTTTCAATCCCACTCCAACCTGTGAGACAGAAAATGGGGAGGCATGTAGAGAACAACCTGCATAAAACCTGGCTGAAAGCCCTGACGTAGGAGGCTTGGGCATGGCTGGATTTCCACAGGGAAGAGATCCTGCAAGGGATCCTTGGGGAAGCTGCTCTAATTTAGGGCTGTCCAGGAACTTTCTCCTGGGCTTTCAGGGCAGGCCAAAACCCAGGTGATGTGAAGTTGTCCCGTGGCCACACTAATTTCACTCCCATGCTGCACCGTGAGGCCATTCATCCATAAAAGTGCACCTTGAAACCAAGTCATATCCTCAACCAGAGGATAAAAAGATTTTAGCCATGAAATGTGCCCTGGTGGCAGGTTTTCTCCCACCCCATGAAAATAGTCTAAGCCATGGGGATCTTGGGGTTACCATATTGAACCACTGAGCTCAGCAGTTGGGATGATGGGATGGCCACCCAGTGCCATCCATGCTCCTCACAAGGGCTCTCTGTTTGGCATCTTTTGCTGACATCAAAAAAACCCCACTGATCTGGGAAAGTAAGACAGCAATGGGACAGTGTGCAGTGTATAGCTGGTCATGAGCTGTAGGACAGCCTGCAGCTAACAAAGATCACATTTCTCCTGTCTTGTGCTATTCCAAGGGAGATCACAATCATGTTTTATGTTTAAGACATGCTTTCTTATTTTGAGGGAGTGAACAAAGAGCATTCAGAGGAAACCAAGGTTTCTATTAGCGTTTTCTAATATACTTCATTGCTATAGGCTCCATATGTTACATATGGCTCTGTTGCAAAAAGAGAAATAGTTATTTGGAAAGCAGTTACCATTCTTTACAACTCAGATATGTCACACTTCATTATGATACTGCCTGTACTGTACAAAAGCACTGGCCTTCCTGGGTATGATAAAGAGGATGGAGTATATGCTTTACTCAGTTTGGGCTAATCTGTGTGTTTTGGAGGCACTTACAACATCAAACAGGTAATCTGGAAAGATTAAGAGCTGAATCACAGATACAAGAGTGAATTTCTTTTTCTTCTCTCTCCAAAACCACTGTCCATTTCATGTAGATCTGAAACTCACTAGCAAAATAATGCTTATGCAGGAGAATGAGTGTTGTTTTGTTTGCTTGTTTATTTCATATGCAAGTATTAAAAAACAACAGTAGGTTGTGAAATCAGGTGCCTGAAGCATTGTTAAGAAAAAAAAAAAGCGCCAATATTTCATCCTTGGAGGGAAAAATGACGAGTGACAGAAGTGGAATTGATGGGGCAAGTCTGAGAAGTGCAGAAAGATGAGCAACAGCAGGCGGTGCAGATATTGACACAGTACATCACTTTACATGGAGACTGGGTTGAGTGTCAGAAGTGAAACGAGCTTTCTTAACAAGATATTTGTCCTTCCCTTGGACAGTGCCTTCTTACTTGTGATGATAACCCCAACAAGTGTTCCCAGCTTCGTGAGCCCCTTTCCATCAGGCATGAGCAGCCCGTCCTGCAGTTGTGGGTGTAGTAGAGCTAGTGAGGGCTAGGTGGCATTAGAGAGTCACCTCCAAAGACCCTTCCACATCCAGCAAGGGCTAGGCTGAATGAAATTACCTCTTTGCAAGCAGCTTTCTGTGTCATTAAAAAAACAAAGCAACCGATGCTTCCAGTGAAGACAGCATCAGTGTTTTGCTTTCTAACATGCCTCATGGGGGTATCAATTTTAAACCGCATGTAGAAATGGAGTCTCCCCTCACCGGATCAGTGCCTGGGTGTTCTGCAGGGCTGTGTTGGCTCTGTTTCACATTATCAAGGCTTGTCTGCCAAGATTTCCAGTGGTGACTGGGGTGCCTCCATCTCCCCATGGCCCCCTCGAGTCAGCTTGCAAGGTGGGAGGACACAGTAACTGAGGGACATCAGATCCTGAGCATCAGGAGGTCCTTAGAGTCTTTCACAAGGACTAAAGCATAAAGGCTGTACTGGATCTTTAAATGATAGAGGAAGAAATGGTTCAGGGAACAAATTCCTCTTGCCTGAACACAGACAAATTTAGTTTCTTCTACTAATGAGGAAAAGACAGGTGTTTCGTTATGAGACGACAATAGGGGTTTCCCTTTGCGCCTTCCTGGTCAGAGCAGAGGTCATTGTATTGCTGGGAGCTCTCAAAGGCCCTGTGAGCATTCCCCAAGTGCAGGGCAAGTGGCTCAGTGTCCCTCCCAGCACAAATGCATGGCCCAGCAACAAGCGGATACTGTGACGCTCCCACTCCCCTGACCACATGTGCCAAGGGCATGGGCCTGTGTCTGGGGTTGCACTTCCCTGGGGCATTGGGAAAGTCTGTCTCTGGGGAGGAGTTTAGCCTTCTTCCAGAGATGCTGGATGATTGGGGATGAGTTACAAAAGCAGCTTTAGTTTCCCCTATTTGTGCAACAGGGCTGATGAGGCTTCTGTGTCTTGGAGGTGACCGGATGGGTTTAAAGTACTGTCTTTGAAAGCAGTCTGAGATCTTGTTGAAGTGCTCTGCAAGCTAGAAATACCTCTGTGATTCACTCGCTTTCCACCTCCACCTTCCCCTGCTCCATGCTGCCTACATTAATTTTTTTTTATTATTAATTGTTTTAGATTCAGACAATGCCTCTCCTTTGGCCTCAGGCAGACACACTGGCTGAATCACTAAAACACTTTAACACACATCTGCTGAGGCAGCAAAAAAAACAGTATCTCTCTTTTTTTTCTTTCTTTCACTGCCTCTCCAGTATCACAGTCAAAAGGTGACTGAGACACAAAGTAGATCTGGAATTGGCTGAAAAGGGAAAGTGCTCCCAGCTGAAGTGCAGAAAACACCTGCATCTAATAAAAACAAATGAGAAACATCATCAATAACCAGAAGAAAAAATGGTGTAAATAAAAGGAAGAGTATAAATTAAGATGATCTCTGGGAAACCTGAATAGATACCCCAGCTTGCTGTCTTCTGGAGGTATTGTCTAATTATTTACCCTGTAGTGCATTAAAATACAGGGGGTTGCTGTGTCTCTCTGACCAGAGTAAGGAAACCTTGCTGTGCAGATGGATGCCCTGGTGATAGGTGACCCAGAAATAAAATAGATTGCTGCTGTGGTGTGAAAGGGGAAACTCCTTGAAGAAGCAGTTGTCCTGAGAAGGATGCTTCTTTCTGCCCTTGTAAGGTTTTGCAAGTTCTGCTGTGATCATTAGGGTAATGATTTCAGTGGATAGAATACATGATTGGAGTTGATCAAGAATCCAGAGGTCCCTTACAGAGTGTGCTGGGTGTGACTTGGGATGCCCTTTGCCTCTGTGATCACATACCTGCTGCCTGGCCCCATGAACCAACAGTAAGCACCTGGAGGAGATAAGTCCTGACTGTGACCATCATTTCCCTCCAAGCCTGCTGTGCAGGTTCATTCCTGAACCTTTGCATAGCACCCAAGGAGTTGGCATGAAAATAACCTCTTGGCCCCTGCTGAGCTTTTTAAATTTTTTTTTAATGTATTTCATCTTTCAACCACTCTGGATTCTCTCCTGCTCTGGGCATGAGCCAAGATGGATTTGTGCTTTTCATCTCCTTCTGCACTGGCACGTGTATGGAAATGTTCTTGTCTGAATCAATATTACTACCAGGAACATATCAAGACCCCTCTCCAAAGGTCAGGGAGGTGTAATTTTCATGAACAGCCCCATGGGTGGGTGTCTGGCTGCACCATTGACGGGAGTGGGTATGGATAATTTGGAGGCTTTCTGGACATGAGGAGACATGAACCCTCTACAGCCTGTCCCCAAAGAGGACTCGGAAACTAGGCTGTCTCTTCTGCTGAGCTGCCACATTAAGTTCCTCGGGATATCCAAACTCCTCTGGGATTTTGGGATGAGAAGAACTGTCTGTTCCTATTTATAGCACTTTTGACTAGGGAAAACTCTCTTTTCCCTTTGACTGTCACACCTTGATTTCTTGCAGAGCTTTCTGCTGTTGGGATGCCTGTCTACAGTCTCCTTCATTAAATACCCACAATGAGCAGAGTAATTGTATCACTGAAAGGACAATTAAGATCCCCACCAATCTGATCCAGGCTGCAGTTTAGACCCTCAGGTTCCCCATTGTGAAAGGAAAGTATCCTGTCTCTATCTTGTCCCAGATGTGCATGGAGCCTCATCCCTGAAGGTCTGCAGAGTGCTGTAAGGTCAGGAATGCATGTAGCATTTCAGGGTCCTGCTGAGATGCTGGGGACAACAGGTTCTGTGATGGGGACACAGGCTCATGCAAGACTGGATGGAGACAGACCAAAACCAGAGGGGCCCTCAAATGCTACTTGGATACATCTTTTTAGCCACCAGTAACAGGCCTGGATGTGGGCTCATGATTATATCCCTGAAGTAATTCCCTGGACTTCCCCTTACCCCCACTCTATAATTATTCATAGTTATTTTCTAATGGCTGTCCTGCTACTTGTTTTCTTTCTGGCTTTCTTCTTCTTCTGAGTAATGAAAACACATCAATGGCCTTTCTCCAAGAACAGTTATTAAAGTAATCACCCCTGCCTGTCCCCCCTCCCCTCATTTAAAGCCTATCAAGCTCCATTGGATTTGTGGCCAGACTTTGCATCAAATTACTATTTTGAGGTTGCCAAAAAAAGCACAACCAGAAAGTTTAGAGGGGAGGGGGGGAGAAGAAGAGAGAGAGAAAGTTATAATCTTCCCAGATCACTATTAATTACATTTACAATAATTACATTTTTCTGGATGGTTACATTGCTGACAAGCAGGAGGATCAGCTCTTGCAGGGAACCTATGTGAGCATTTTGGTCTTTGCTTTTCCTCTAGAGCAAGTCCTTTGTGACTTACAGCTGCTGCTGGGACACCTCCATCCCCAGTGGGATGGAGAGGGCAATGTACATGTGCAGGTAGGGTGGATGGCTTCACCCCCTTGATGGCAGAGCTTGCTCCTGTAAATGGACCCTACCTTGGCTTGCCAATTTCCTGCCTCCTTTGAAGGCTGAATTTCAGTGCCATGTTTTGTTAATCCAGACCAGACAGTCCAGAGCGTGACAGAGGTGGGGTGCAGGATGCAGGATTGGGGGTGACTGTCTAAAGCTGTTACTCAAGGCAAAGTAGAATTAAGGGATACTGTCTCCTGGTTATGTGCTGAGTTGTGCCTCATTCAGATCTCCTGGGAACATGCCCTTGTGTGTATGGGCCTGCAGCAATTTGAAGCAGCTTCTGCAAGTCAGACCATTCCTGATACATCCAGAGGAGTATAGCAATTAGGAAACAGGGCAGAGATGTAAAAAGGTACTTGGCTGTCCTCCAACAAGCCCCTTCTGGTGCCTCTTTCTGAGGCCACCATCCTTCCCAGTCTCCTGAAATGCTGAGACCCCTGACAAGTCTTCCCCTTGCACCACATCTCAAGTTATCTCCTTGTATTGCCTGTGCTTGACACTTCCTGCTTGACACTCCCTCTCTTGTTCCAAGCCAGAGGTGTGGGGACGTAAATACTCATCAGAAGTAAACCCATTAAAAATAACACATTTTGTCATTGACCCAGTTATCTGAATTTTCAGAGCTGCTTCACTTCAGATCCATCAAAAGCCTTGGATCACACATATTTTCACCTGTAATGTGATATATTTTATGACTTCTACCAAATACTCTCCCTAAAACTGCATATCACGCAGACCACTCAGTGAAGAGTAGACACACCCACTTACCAGTGGGGAAACATTTTTATACAACATCCGCTTCATCTCCAGACTGTGAATCCTGATCCTCAAGGGTAAGTTAAAATAATACTGACTCTTGAACTAAAATTCATAACTCTCCTGGCTGTGACAAATAACAGCCTCAACAAGAGATATTTGCTTTATGGCATATTACAGCTTCCTTTATAATTTACCTGTCCCTCAGGATCCTAAAGGCAATAATTATCTGTCTGTCCATCCAGGACCACTAGCCTTTCTGCCTCCCGTTTTCCATCATCCTTCTCTGCTCTCCACTTGCTGTCTTCCTTAACACAGGCAATAGTCATCAGAGCAGAGGAGCCAGGAGTGTTTGTAAGCTACGGGCAGATCTCCCTGGCATTTCTGACAAATGGCTTGCAGCAGTGATCTCCCTTGCTGTCCTGCTTGTGCAGTAGTAGCAAAAATACATAAAGCAAGAGCGTAAAAGTATGTAAAGCAAGGGGTCAGCTATCAGTCACCTACCCTAACTCCCTCATCTTCTTGATGAGGGAAGACATTTTTACCCTGTGAGTAACACATCCTTTGCCCTGCACTTTGTTCTCCCTAGGAAACATCCTGCCTCCTGCTTCTGCCCTGCTGGCCCTCCTGGTGGAGTGGAGCATTGCTCACAGATCACACAGAGAGTCCTTCCTACCATCTGATGAACAGCCCTGGGACACACTGGTCCATAAGGTTGAGACTGGCCCATAAAACCTATAATTGTTTCACTCAATATTAAAAGAAATGATAAAAAAGTGGTATTAAAGCACATGCATAAAGAAGGTAGTTGCAATAAGATAGATGCAATCTATCTAGGCAGTGAGGGAAAGCAGTGTGAGTCTGTTCCCAGTATAGAAATAGTGGGGCATTAAATGTACAACTGTCTCTTGGGTTCATAGACTCAAAGCACACATCAAAGGCCTGAAGTTGGTCCAAATTATAATTTCTTTTTTTCTCCCTTCCTCCCTCCTCCCACTTTTTTTTTTTTTTTTTTTTTTAATTTGAGTGGGGAATCTCCACAGCCTTGCATGAACTAAGTTTCATGACCTGAGACAGGCCCGTAGCTTTCTCTGGACTCCCTATTTTCCTTTCACAGCCATGACATGGTAGGCTGAGAGAGAGAGAGGGAAAGCCAGACCTACTTGTGCCTTGCATTGGTGTTCAGTCCTCAAAACAGTTGTTGGGAGGTGGAGCAGAGCACATGGGTCTCTCAGCGGGAGCCATCACCCTTGTGGATCTGTGCTGGGAAACAGTTATGATTCTTGTGATTTTGCAGCCTGGGGAAATGTAGTTACTCAACACCCTGATGCTAGTGGGTGACATCTTCATGTTGTGATGCATGTAACAGCATCAGGAATTAATTCAGTATTCCCCTTGCACGTCAGGCTGACAGGAACTCACTCAGACTGGAGGCATACTCCAGTGCACATGACATCGCGTCTTTGAAGGCACTTCTTGCATTGGTCTCAGGAAAATGCCAGCCAACTGTGTGCTTCTTGGCAAGAGGAGGGTAATGGGAACAGGGCAGGAAAGCGGAGCCCTCCTATGAAAGGAAATTCCAGGAAAGCTTCTCTATAGCTGTGGGTCTCACATTCCACTGGGATCCATGGACCTTTGGTGACCATCCTTCTGTCTGGATCAAGTCTGGTGTAAATGAAGCCTTAAGACATTGAACTTCCTCTAGTGCAGTTAATTTTCACATTTCAGATGGGAGCCTGGGATTGAACCAATGTGTGCAAAATGGGCAACAGAGGGTTAAGGGCTCAAGACAAATGTGGACCAGCTCGACAGGGTAGACTTAGAGGACATAGTGCCATGCAAGCAATTTACAACAGAGTTAGGAAGAGGAGCAGGGATCTCCCTCTCCTGCAGCATAAGAAAGCTAGAAAGTCCCTTCTTGGTGTTGAAATGTCACAATAGGAAGCACAGTAAACAAGCATCCTGGCAATGATGCCAGTTCTGCTGGCATTCATATACCAGAGTGATGGATTCTTCCTCAGGATAAGAACTTCATCTGTGAACAAAAGCCTGTGCACAGATTTAGGCCAAAGTGGAAAAAATCATGCCTCCCATTTGCCTTCATTTTTATGACCCATTTGCACTCTTTTTTTCCAGAGTTTTCATCAGCCTCTTCAATCTTCCAGCATAAATCCCTTGGGACAGCCTGATCCAGTATAAACTTTACTGTAGCAGCTTTCCCAGGTGACTGGCTCCTGTAGCTATTCTCTCAACTGTAGCTCTACCTGAAGAACTGAACTGCTTGTTGCCAGACCCTTCATGCTTTTCTGAGGTCTCCAAGTTTGTGAATAGCATTCATATGGCCTCATTTCTCATCTCTTCCTTGAAGAACTTCTTGTCTGCCTCTCAAAATCTCATCAGAGTGGGCAAAGTTTTCAGACCTTATACTGTATGTCTCACTGTTTGCTAAAACCTTCCTAAATCTGAAGTTATTTCAAGTGCGGTGGTGCAAGATGTAGGAGGGATCACAGTGAAAGTCCTCTAAGACCTTCATCTCCATCCTTCCACCATCTTATCCTCAACCTTACTCACACTCTTCCAAATCAGCGTAGTAGCCTGTACACCCTAACTAGCTTGCAGACTCCATTCCACCTTTCTTTACACATCTGAAAATTAGTCCTTTGGTTGAAGGTTATTGTTGAGCTCTTTTGTGGTTAAAGATAGGTGCGGGCAATCTGAGATGTCCCCCGACTGGAGAGGTCTGGTGGATGTTGAGAAATCTTATCCTTTCCAGGGTAATTTGACTGACTGGTGACTGCTCCACTGCTCACAGAGCTAATGCATGCAGTCCTTCCTCCAAAACAGCCTGGCATTTGTGTCTTGGACTCTACTGCTTTTCTAGTAGTCTTGGGAGCCCTTCGGCTGATGGCTGCTCAGCTTCTAGGACCAGACAGGGGCGGATGGCTGCAGTCATCCTGGTACAGCTGCTGCCTGCATGGGATGTCTTAGGCTCAGCCATGCTGCATCTGTTCCAGCTGGTGGATGAGCCAGAAGCACTGCTTTTTTAGCTGAAAGGGTAGCTAGAGAGTGGCCTTAGACAAAGTTTGGACTCAGGACTTCTGTTCCTGGAGCTTTCTGGATACAGTTTTAACTGTGCATGATGTATGTGGCTTCTAAGTTACCATCCCTAATCTTTTTCCCCTCTACCATAACCAGTTTCCATAAGCATTCTGAGGCCAAGTCTGAAAAAAATCCCAACCAACCAAAAGAAACCAAAACAAAACAAAACCAACAAACCAAACCTCTGTTGAGGCAAAAGATCAGTTAACTACATTTCCTGTACATCAAATGACTGAAGGCATACAGGTTTTCCAGTTTCCAGGGCACCGAAAAATTAAACACAGTAGGAAGTGGGAATGAGATTAATGGGAAAAATGTCATTTCATTCTCTTCTCTCAGTCAGAGCAGTCACACTGAAAGTGATGGGACTGTGCCAGTGGAGGCATGAGCAGGATTTGGCCTTAAATCTGTTAAATGAGGACATTACCAGAGTACCAGATTACACAGCCTAGTTCTCTGAAACAAATCCTGCTAAAGTAGAAAGGATTTGTTAGGAGGCTGCAAGGTCAGGAAAGCAAGATTATTGGTTTAGCAGCCTTCTGCTGTGTTGGGGACTCCAAGTGATGGCAAGTACAGCTCTGCCCAGTGCTTCACATCTTTTGCTTTGTCATTTAAAATGTGTAAAAAGGAGAATGAAGCATTCTCCTTTTTTATCTCTTCAATATTTCCACAGTTGGAGTAATTCTTACTCTCTGCTTTTTTTTCCTCCCTCAGTAAACAAGTGCTTCAATGCCCTTATTTTCTAAATAAACTGAACATGCCCACACAAGTGCACCCACGAATATTAGCAGCCCAGAGCGCATGACCACAACAACGAACCATTTTGTAGCACAGTCTTCATGAATATCCTGTTCAGACCAGCCAAACCCTCTGTTCATAAACAACTCTATAGTTTCTGTTAACCAGCAGCCCTCCAGTAATGATCCTGTTCTGTTCAGCCCTGTACCCTTTGGTGACCTCCCAATAAAAGACTCCACTATTGCTGCTCAACTTGGCCACAATTAATCAATGTAGCTCAGGGCTTGCAAATTACTTTCACCCTTGCCAGCCATTACTGTTGAGTGACCCTACAATAACTAATAGAGATCCACTGCTGTCAAATACCTTGAAACAGCTTATTTTTTTTCCAAATATCTGAAAAGAGCTTTACTTTTTTTTTTTTTTTTTTAATTTTAGCCATTTCAGAAATTAAAATTCATGGCCAGAACTTTGATTAACATGAGCACAAAGAGATAGTAATTTGGGGAAAAAGACAGAGATAATTTTTAATAGGTTAATTGTCTAGTCAGGAAAAAGAAGGAACACCCAATGTCAGTCTGGAGGATCCAAGTCCTGTGGCAAGGTGTGGATCACAACTATGGGATTTCATTCTGTCATGTCCTGTCCCCCTCTCATCCCAATGAGGAAGATGTCACCCATCTCATGCCTGAGCACGTTGCTTGCCTGTGTGATAACCATACCAAAGTTTAGAAGAGGCTATGACAACTGTGATGAGGAGCATGCTAGCGGTTACATAGCAGACAGTCACATGCTGGTGCTTGAGCCCCTGTCCTCTTTACCTCACTGGTGCAAGTGTAGCAATAGTCTCCACTTCCCCCCCCCCCCCCCCTTTTTTTGGGGGGGGGTGGATTAGCTCGTGGCTAATATTGTGACTGAGTCACCTTTTCCTATAACAGGTACTTAATTTTCATCTCTCTTTATCTGGTTGCCAGCTTTCATGAACTGTAGAAATGTTACATCTTGGAGGACCCCATGGTGCTGTCAGATTGGGTTGAAATAGACCAGTGGGTTGAAAAGATAGTGCAGTCATAGGTACACAAAAATGTCCATACCCCTAAGCATAAATATGACTGACCACCATTCAGTCTGCGGTGTCTGGTGTCACAGTGTTGTGGTGATATTTTCACTGTGTCCTTCATAAGCCTCTGCCAAAGTCATAGTCTGGAATTTGTCCTGTTTCACCTTGTTTTAGCACCTGGGGTTGAAATGGATTTTAAAAGCAGAGGAAAGCACAAAGAGCTGGCACACAGTGGGGTCCTGGCTCTGATGTCTCCAGAGCCACTGACTCACTCTGTGATCTTCAGCAAGGCTGTTGACCTGCCTGTGCTTTGTGCTACACAGCTGGAAAATGGAGTGGAAAAAAAAAAAACAACCCCAAAAAAAGCAGCAATGTGAACTTCACTCAAAAGAACAGATGCAAAGATTTTATAGATAAACAAATCACCCAAGCCCTGCTGCTCCACCCCCTCAATACTCCTCTCATCTTTGCACCTTACAGTTCAAGCAAAAAGCAGTTTAAAGTGGAAAGTCTGGGGCTGTGTTTTCTTACATGTTCTGGATCATCCTTTAACTGTGAAAATGTTCAAAGTGAAAACTTGACCTGGCAACAGTTTCTGAATGACCTTGCTTTGGCTGTGAAATCTACATCAGCTTTGCAGGAGCAGATTTTTATAGTCTTCTCTGGTAGAGGAACAAAAAGATTTTTTATTATTATTATTTTTCTTCAAGAGGAAACTTTATACAGACTGTGTGTTATGCTTTCTCCCAGTGCTCAAGGTCAAATCAGCAGTTCTCTTCTCACTGTTCCCCACTCGCTTTATATCACCAAAAAAAAAAAAAGAAAAAAAAAAAGAAAAAAAAAGTTATTTTCCCCACTCTTTCTCTCACTGCAGATATTTCACGGCACCAGAGGAAGGACTGAGGCGCAAGCAGACAGTGTGACATTTCTGCAATTGCAGCCACACACAGTAAAGCCTCATCTCTAGGCAATGTGATCTTGTAGCTTAAATTGCTAATTATAATTTCTTAATCAAGGTGTGACAAATGCTACCTCCTAATTTGAAGGAATAGACATTCCTGGGAATCCTGATCTATCCAGGACTCTGAGATCCAAATTCCTTGTACTACAAGCCATGGCGCTGGAGATAAACACCTCTAGTGGATTAACTTAAAGCCGTAATTCAAAAGTGGCCAAAGACAACACTGGTGAAGATTTGATAACAACTGCTTTTCAGATCAGTAGTGAGTGCAGGATCAGAAACTGTAGCTGAACATCTGTGGCTCATCTGGAGCTAACTTGATCCTCCTCAAGCACCCTATGCCAGAAGCTCTCTGATGAACTCTGCAATAACTTGCTGCAGGCCATTTTTGTCAGGGCACTATATGCAGCGCCAATGAACTGGTTGAGAATGAGCTTTTATGTCTTCTGAAAAGGCTTCGCTGTGCGTGACAGTGGTTGTTTGCATGTATGCCTTTCACCTCAGCAAGATCCAAAGTTCACACAGCCCAGGACATGTGGATTTATGTACCTGCACACCCTTAAGTTGAGCCTTAGGTGACAACCAGTTCTGAATGATGTGTTAAAAAAGTAACATATGCAGTATCCTTGGAAAAGAAAGCCCAGTATCTGACACTGACTTTCCCTATGGCCATAGGCAAGTCTTGTCCTCAATTTACTAATCTTGTACACTGGATATAATAAACATTTCCTTTTACTTGGCTAGCTCATACCTGTGTTTTTGAGGCTTGACCTGGGGAATAAAATGTCCCATGGCCATTCCTAGTAAGGACTGTGGAGCTGGCTGCCACAGCATGGAGGAGGGAAGGGAATTTAGTTATGAGCTAATCTGAGGTGACTTGTGCCAGGCAGACTCCAGAGTATGGTCCCTGATCTCTTAGTTACAAGGATATATATTGTCTGCATTTCCAGAATTGTAAATGAGACATCGCATCATCAGGGTTAAGAGAGTAACACACTGAGGAAAGGAAGACAGGCCAAGGACATATTACAGTATTATCTTATTATTCCTTTACACTCTCAATCAAACTGCATTTCCCATCCAGCATTTTACACACGATTATAGGCTTTTTGGGGGCAGAGACCATTTTTTATCTGCGTTTGTGCAGCCTCTGAAACAACGAGGTCATGTCCTTGATGAGGATTTCTGCACACTAAGGATGCTAATGATGCCTGGATGCTCATGGGAAGGACTGCTGCACTGCTGATATGCTACTCGACAGCAGAGTAGAAGGTCTATTTGCTTGTCTTGCTCATTCCAAGTTGATGGGGGTTTGGTCTTGGCCATGTAAGGAATATCTGCATGATACTTTGCAACCAGACAGTTCATTTCTCTGCCAAAGGTGTTTCCACACTGGGAAATGCTCACCAATAGCCTTACCTATGTAAGAATTACCTCTGCCACCAAAAGGTTTTGCTTCTACGTGTAATTGAAATATGAGGTCTAGGGAATGTTGTCAAAAGTCTCTTTAGGTCAATTTTTATTAGGTGTTGGATGTTCTAGTTGAGGGTTATTTTCCCTCTTGAAGGCTAATATAGGAAAGAATCACACCATCAGCTCAGCCCTCCCATGAACTGCCAGCAGACTGTGTCTACAAGTGGAATGATGGTGGTAGGATGAGCCATGCTAGATTTAAGGGTGTGGCCAGATGTGCTGAGGTGTGAAGCCTGTTCCTTGCTATGGGTTTGACACATGTGAGGGGACTACTGTAGCTGATCATCCTGCAGAGATGGAGCTTGCTGTTGCTTTGAAATCTTTTCCTTTTCCCTGCTCCCTTGCTGTGGGAGGCATTGCTCCATTATTGTGACATTGACAGCTTCTGGGACACTCTCTTTGCTCTTCCCACACTTCCAAGCAAGTTTTTCTTCTGCAGCATCTCCAGTGTCCACATTTGTCTTTCTGTCCATCTAGATGATATAGTATAGCTTTTCCTTCTGCCTACCATTCTCCCCATCCCTGTGCTCCAGTCTGCTTCAACCAGAGAGGCTAGGGTGGGTTAAGAAGGGAGGAAAGCAAAGTAGGGAGACAGGAGTTGTAGTGGCCTGAAAAGACTGTTCAAAGGTACCCAGGAGTTGCTTCTTTACATGCACTATCCTGGCCCATACTTTACAGCCATGGGCAAACGGAGATGGAGAAGTGCCTATAGGGAGGCATAAGCTTCTCTGAGCTGAAGTTTTCCTATGCATCACCCCCAGCAGAGCGGAGCAGAGCAGAATGTTGCATGGATGTTACGTAGCTCTGTGAAATGGGTGATAAAAGCAGCACTGGCCTGTGGCTCATGCTGAGCTTATTCACCCCTGGTTCTCAAGGACTTGACAGAGGGGGTGAGTTAGTATTCTAAATACACTTTCATCCTTGTCCTGGGGATTTGAAACTTGTTGGGTCACATTTCTGTAAATCCCGTGTAACCCTGTTGCCTGGTGCAGATAGGGTAAGATCCTTGAAAAGCCAGCAGTGTGTTTGACTGCACAGCCACAGACCGCCCAACAGGCCATGCAAATCAAGGTATTCATAAAAGCCTCATCCACCAAACCTTCAGTTCTGCCTGGTAACTTCTTACAAAACCCTCTGCAATCAAAGAGAAAGAAATCAGGCAGCCCCTGTCCAGGACAAGCCCCAGTGACCACATAAAAAGGAACAATCCCCAATTAGCAGACAGCGCAGAGCCATCTGTGCTTATACATAATCCACTGGATGTGGATCATGTGAGGAGAGGAGAGCCTGGTGTCAGCTTCTTGTGAAACCTACTGTGATGGCAGGACAGGAGGAAATACTTCTGGGATGCTTATGGCAAGATGAGGGTGGCCAGTCTCATGCAGGAAGCATCATGTCAAGCAAAGCAGGAAAGGTGGTAGGGAAATTTAGAAGATGTATCAGCGTGGTGATGATTGCCAGCATAAAACTGGAGGAGCTGTCACATTTGTTACAGGTGACCAGGATGGGAGAGGAGGGAATGGGAAATCCACTGAAACTATAGAAGACAGTAACTCTCAGGGTTCTATCCAGGATGGAGCAGGTGGGGGTAGTCTCCATTATGAGCAGTCCTGTAGTTCAGTGTTTCTCTTTTCCTTCCCCTGGGGAAAGGAAAACCTGGTTGAAGGGGGCTTTGGCTTCTGTTTTGGACAGAGTTGGATGTTTCACTTGCTTTATCTAAACCAGTCCACATTTTGCAGGGTCTCCTGTAGCAGCATTTCCACATCAGTAATCACAGTTTTGTTTTGGGTTTTGCTGTTGTTGTGCAGATCTGAACTATTTTTGCTTTTCCCAGAGGGAGAAATAAGTGCATACTATTATACTGATGAAGAGGTGAGGTTTACACTGCATCCAGATGTTCCTGCTAGACAGTTGTAGTGTGTTATGTTTCTGTCTTGCATTATCTCTCAGGTTTTGACTGCAGTGGTGCAAAGCAGAGCTCCTCAGCAACAGCACACTTAGACACAGAGACACAGAGAGAACAGCAGTCTTGAAAATGATGCTTTCCTCTATCAAGTGATGGGTGATTGCATGAGACAACCCCAGATTTTGATATTTTTTGTTTCCAGTAGTGCCTGGAGTTTTGGCCCATTGCAGCCATCTGTACTCACACTGATTTTGATACTGGCTCCCCAGGTCTTCGTTCCAGCAGTTAGATCTCAGCCTGCCTGAGGTCGTACTCAGGCCTGAGTGATAATACCACACTCACATGTTTTTCGATGGCTGGATCAAACTGTAGAGGTGGCTGAGCCTGGGGACAAATGTCCTGTTATGCACAGAAACAGTGCTGTGCTGATTTTTGATATACCCGCTTTGTGCAGCTGAGGTGCTGGCAGGCAGTCTATGTTTAGTTGCCTGTGGTGGCAATGGGCTGCTTTCAGTACCACAGCAGAGTATGCAAAGCTGGTGGGGGTTTGGGTTCTCCTGCTGAGAGCAGCATTTGCAATTAAAACCCATAAAGTGACCAAAGGTTGTCACCTCTCTTTAGTATGAGATACCATTCAGGAAAAGGTAGTAACTGCCGACTTTGCCATTTTACTAGGCTGTTTGCAGTCTTCCATCTGGCTTTATCTCTCACAGTCATGTTGTTCTCCAAGCTGAGCTGTTTTAATTGTCTCAAGAGAGCCAGCATCAGCTGCTTTATTGTAACCCAAACTTGTTATAAGTAATTACTTTTCTTTTGCAGTCATATTTCCACCCGTCAGAAGGTCTCAATGCAAGAGTTGGGCACTCTTGGGTGCAGCTGTGTCAGCCCATTGGAGGAAGACCTAGTGTTTGACACCTAAGAGCTTCTGGATTTTGGTGGTGTCAAAATGAGCACACAATAGCATAGAAAGATGGGAATTGACATTTCTCTAGCAAAGGCTTGTAAGAAAATGAGGCATGGCTCCCACCCGAGGAAATTTCAGACTGATTTCTAGCTGTACAGGGGCCAACTCCCCCGAGACTATCCGTCTTCTTCTCATACCTCATCTGACGTGCATTTTTCTGTTGGGTTTCTATGCTGTGCTTAGGCTCGGTGAGTTCTCCCAACCATGCAGATCTGAGTGATTTAGAAGTGTATGGTTTGTAGTTTTTAAGTTGCAAGGTTTGTAAGCTACTATAAACAGAAAGGCCCAGCCAAATCCTGCTGCCTGACTGAGCTATCAGCATCTCTAAATGTGTAGGAGAGGCCATCCTTCCTGCATGTTTATTTGTAACATAAGGGAAAAGAAAGAAACATAGTAAAGCTTAGTACCACATAATTTACTGAAGAGTGAGAGCTATTTTGCATTTTAGCTAAGACATCCAACAGTAAAATGCAATCGCTTTCACACATGCTCCAGGATTCCTACTACATGATCTTGGACACATGGATTTGATGGACAATGAGTTTTGCTGAAACCCATTACAAATAAGGAAGAAATGTGATGAGGCTCCAAGGAAGTTTTGAGTATTTATATGATAAGGTTTATATTACTAAAGACTCCTGCAAAAGATTGACTCATGTGAGCTCAGTATTTCTCTGGCAAGGTGTTTGTCTGTGCCCCTCTTGTAAGGTGGCCAGTTAAATGGGTATATAATAGATGCTGAGAGATGGACAGGAGGGAGCTGGCTGAGAAGATGACTCCCGAAGAAAGGACTGACATTGGGTTGAAGGATCAGGCAATAGGGACAATGACTGTGCTCATTTTACTTTGGTGTTTCCACTTAGAAATCCTCCACTTGCTGGCCATTTTAAATCTTGCTAGTCAAAAGTAAGGTTTTTAAAACTTGTTTTTCCATAATATCTAGAGAAGCTGGCATAGTAGTGTCTGCTTCCTTTTTTTTTTTTTTTTTTTCTCTTTTTTCTTTCTCAGAGGACAGAATAACTATCCTACCACAAAGAGTTGTTTCTGTTCTGTTATCAGCCAAACATGACAGTAGAAACCTCTATATTACATTATCTACTTTACTCCCCCCCCCCCCAACAAGGAGCAGTCTGTGATCTGAATGTGCTACTGCCAGACCAGGAGGCTCAGTGCCTCTGGTTGCTGTTCACCGGAGTGACACCCGACTATTACTCATGACAGCTTCTTGGGCTGAGGTTCAGGCTCCAGATCCTTCTGCTGGAAAAGAGCCCTGCATCTCACTTCAAAGAGCATCACTTTCTTTTCCTTACCACCACCAGCTATCAGTAAAATCTTCATATTTCTTCCTTCTGGGCTCTTGTGAGTGCTGGGCTGTGCAGCTCTGTGCCACCTCTTTGAAACATCTACAGAAGGGATATAGCCTGCCTTAATTTCCTAGGTTCAAAAGCTGAGCCCTGCTGAAGGAGGAAAGCTACATGGACACATAACAGGCCCAGCATCTCAGCATTGCTGATCACACAAGCACTTCAGGCAGTCTGAAAAATGCTGCTAAAGGCTGGGAATTCAGATCCAGACTGTTCTTTCATGTCTCACCCCTCTTCCTTCTCTTTTGCCAGATAACAGAGAAAAATTGGACTAATACACCTTGTGCAGGGATGTAGAGCCTCCTCTCAGCTGCCATTCCTGAGTTGGGTTTGTGTTCAGGGTGTCTGTGCTGGCTGGCTGGAGGTGGAGGCACACCCTGCGAAGCCACGATAAGACCAATGGACTGCACCTGGGACCTTAACTAGTCACAGTTGGATGGGTTTCTGCTTTCAGACCAGCCTACTCCAGCCAGCTACATGCATCCTCCAGGCAATTTTAATGTTCCTGGAAAGTTCTCCCAAAAACAATCACATCATCCAGATCAGCTGAACATGTGGCTCACTGAACAGCTGCCAAAATCAAATCCATGTGTCTTTGAGAGGTGCTAAGGGAATTGCAGAGACCAGAAGGCGTCACGTTAAACTCAGAATGTGAGACACGCTGTCTTTGGACAAGCTTCTCGATGAGTCTGCCCTTGGCAGAAGCCACAGAGCCTGTTTGGAGAGGAGCACTGCTCTGTGGTGCGGGTGAGTGCCTTGGGCAACTCCTCTGCCTGATTGCTTTCCCTTTTGCCTTCACTTTTAACACTCATCCACTTGGAGAAGTTCTGTCTGCTTAAGCCCAGTCTCCCCAGAACAGCTCAAGCTCTGGTGAGACCACATAGCAGAGGGAATGGATTCAAGGGAGCCTCTCTCCTGCTGGGCTTGGTTACCAGAGCTTGTCTTGTCCTTATTCTGTTAATACAATGCAGAGAACAATGGGGCCTCAATCCCTGCTTTGGGTCTTAAAATAATGAATAATGGCATCATCAGCTGAGGCAATCACACCATATTTGGGGAGACTACACCCTTTACTTACAGGAAATGTATCTGTGGAACAGCTCAGATCCTGTCAGCAGCCTGAATATCAAGCTTGTGCGACAGTAATGAGTTGAAGACCTTCATCTCCCCTTTGCCTTTCCACTGTGAAACACCCACTGCATTGCCCTTGACACTCATGAGAGTTTTTTTAATAACCAATATATAATATCAGAGACCCTCAAGGATATATTTGAGGGTGTGTCATTCCTACCTTCTGACAAACAACAAAACTAAACCCAGTTTTCCCTCATTGCTTTCTCAAACAGGCTTTTCCTTGCTGGCTCCTGGGAAATGCACTTGTGTGTTGCCATTAAAGTCTTAAAAGAAATGGATGAAAAGCATGTACCCCATGTCCTTGCAAAGAACTTATCTGATAACAATCTTCTCCCATTCCTGGTTTTTCAAACTTACAAGCCAAAAGAATGTTAGCAAAGGGGAGAAGGCACAAGATGTCAAAACTCTGGTCTCTCTGAACCAACCTCCCTTTCTACCTAACATCTGCCAACACCGGGCTGGATGCAGAAAAAATAGAGGCTTCGCCTGCCAGATGGCTGCTGGATAACAGCACCATTGTAAAAATTGGCCAGAGCAGCTCAGACAGCAGCCCTGCCACCCATCACAGCATGGGACAAGGGCTCAGATGGCTGTCATTCATCTCCATCCATAAAGAAGGATTTTTCTTCCAAGACCCAAAAGACCTCATCCTGCCAGGTGCAAAGCTCAGTGCAATCTCCTTATTTAAGTAGGAATGGATGGTTGCTTGGCATCTCTCAGGAACAAGTGTTAATCCTTTTGGGTTTATTGTCGTGGGGTGTTAGGAAAAGGATGGCTCTGGTTTTGCCAGGGCAGGCTGTAGCAGAGAGAAGGTGTTGAGATACCTCCTGTAGCACCTTCTACAGGGCTGTCAGCCCTGATACATTCCTAGCCTTTTTTTTTTTTTTTTTTTTTTTTCCCATCTCTTCTGCTCATTTGTGCTTTTTTGGACTGCTGACAAGGAGGAAGGTTTTTATATTGGTTGAATTTATGCCTCAGTGACTCAGCACCAGGCTTAACCAGGAACTCAGTTGCCCCAAGGAGATATGGATAGAAGAAACAATTGTGCATGTGTGTGTTGGCAAGGGGTAGCTTCGTCTTCGGCCTCAGCTATTCACACACTTTGATTTAGGAAAGCCTGAAGAAAGCTTTCTTGCTTCTTCCTTACTCGTGCTGAGCAGAAGCAGTACCAGGCATCGTGCTCTGACATGCTGAGCCATCTCCTTCCTTTGTGCTCAGAGGCTTTTCTCCTGGTGCATGTGAGGAGATCTTGGAGAACAGCACTCCCAGCCAGTCTGTAACTCCAAAATGCGTCAGCTGATTGCTATCTTGTCTCACATACCTGTCTAGTACAGACCATGTGTGGAGTATTAGCTTTGCAAAAGAGGGGCTGAAGCACTGGAGCAGAATTGTTGAGTTGCTGAGCTTTAACTCTTTCACTGCAAAGGTCCCTGCTCACTGGTTGCATCTGCCTTACATTAGCAGTAACAGTGCAGGGGGATGCAGAGCCACCCACGAGGGTGAATGTGAATGGAGGTGGGTATCCATGGGGTGGGCACCAAAGGGAGCTGGGGAGCCAGATCATAACCAGCCAAGGGAGGCATTTTCCTCCTGCAGTGTGTAGTCAATCTGTCAGATGCATGGCCAGAGTCTGTCATGAGCAGAGAAAAGCTTCCAGGGGCGACTGGGAGTTCACAACGAAGAAATACACTAGGGATTAACAGATGTGCAAGGACTAAATATGTTTAGGTAGACCCAGGGGAAACAGCCTATACACTTGTCCTATTCTTACTTTCCCAAGGCTGCAGGGCTAGATGTATGTGTGGTCAGACCCAGCTTAACCGCCCTCATGTACTTGTACAGTCTTCTAGCTCCTTGTCAGTTGCCTTCTGAGCTGTCAGAGTCTAAGTATGCCCTTCCTGGAACTGCTGTGAGTATTCATAGAGAATACCAAATACTTCCCTTTTGGTCGTCAGTAACAGAATGAGGAGAGAAATGTTACTTGGTGATAAGGCAAGATGTTTACACACAGATGCTGCTTCCATACAACAAAGTTGCTTAAACACTGGGGCTAGTTTCCACACTAACCATGAGAGCTAAATGCTATCCCTTGGTTCCTCACATGCAAAGTGTTTGCAGTAAAGCCTTCTCTCCTGCTACAGGCTGTGTGGCAGGGGGTGACCATAAAGTCTCACTACCTTCTTGGCATTTTGCTCCCACCAGACTAGATGTGTCCAGCCACCTGCATCTAATCCAGAGTTTCCTGCTCCACAGTAGGTGTGGAGCAAGGCATTAATTAATAAGCTCACCCTGACTTATTTACTGGACCTGGCACTGCCATGCAGAGGCACCACAAGGATTGTCACAGTAAAGGGAGAACAGCCAGAGGACACAGCAGGGTTTTTAGGTGGTGGGAAGCATGACCTGTCTCAAGCAAGGGTCAGGACCCACTCATCTGGGAGGCTATTGGAGTAGCACCTAGAAGATTCTGCTGGCAGTACCTGCAGGGATACTCTGTCTCTCAGCTGGGGAGTTAGTACTGAAATTATCTCCTTTCAGTACTTTGAGGCATTTCTGAGCATCTTCCTCCTGTTCTGTAAACCCACTTAAGGTTAAACTCACTTGGCAATGGGGAGGGCAAAGCTCCATCTGAGTGCAATCTGAGAGAGCAGGCTGGTGTTTCTGCTCCCACAGAGGATCTTTGTTGTCTCCTTGTTCTGAAGGAAACCCACAAGGCTAAACTGTTCACAATGCATTTGGCAAACAAATCTGTGGTGGGACTGTGGCTTTGTGAGCAGATGAAGTGACACAGGGTGGGAAAGTCCCTACAACTCGCACCAAGAGCAAAAGGGACAGCTAGAAAAAGGAGAGAAGACTGCTGTTGTGGTGGCAGAAACAGGATGATCTAACAACTCAGTGATAGGTTGTAAGGGGGAAAATATCACATCAGGGAACATCACAATCACTCTGCTGTCCCGTAGGGGTATGGCACAGCTTTACCAGACATGGAATCATGGAATCATAGAAAGACAGAATAGAACCATAGAATGGTTTGGGCTGGAAGGGACCTTTAAAGGTCATCTAGTCCAACCCCCCTGCAATGAGCAGGGACATGATCTAGTAGGTTAGAGAAACAGGATGAAATGAAGGAATTCATCCAGTGAGTGGTATGCTTAATATTACATAGGAGGACAAGTCTCAAGATGGGGTTAAACTAATCTAATTTTAAGCTGCCTGGTATTTAGGTATTTGCCACAGCAAGCTGTATACATCCCAGTTTGGGCAATAGAGAAAGATGTGTATTTCTAAGGAATATTTGTCACAGCCTGTCCCAGAGGTGGAGGGTATTTCTTGTTGGAAATGCCTACTTTTCTTCATTAACTGAATAATTGAGACAGCTACTTAATTTATTCACCTAATTTATAAATGGCTAAAGTTGGTGGGATGAATATTAGCATAGATAAGGTGTCCTTCCAGCCTTCTTCATCTGATTCATTACATAAATATTCTTCTGCACCACATTTAAGAAGATACAAAAGTTATTTTCACCATGTGAGTAACAATAAGATATACTTGACAAGACATCAGAGGACTCCAGGGTCTTTTTGCTATCCTGTAGACAAAAGAATTACCAAAGTTGACTGTTTTCTTCTTTACTTTGCAACTGACAGAAGAAGAAACAGATTTCCAAGAGTTCTGGTTTTAATGTAAATGTGTTGGTATTTTATTTAGAGATGACAGAGCCTTTTATGAAAATGAGATTTTAAAGGTAGCTTCTATATACAAAAAACTCACCACATTGACCACTGTATAATTTCTACAGCATGTGTCAGGCTCTTCTGAATGCAAATCTCCATTTTCTCTGTGGAAATACCCGCTCCCCAGATGGGGATCACTGTGGGGTCTGTAGCAAGTAAGGGATGTTAGTTTGCTTAATGTAGCACAGCTAGGGAGAACTTTATTCACTGGTCTAAGATGCTCTTCAGGGAGGGGCATTGAGAATCACCCCCAGGATACAGCAGGCTGGAGCCAGTGTCATAGAGATTGAATTAACCTGAAGGAAGAACAGTCTCTGGTACGAAGAAACTAAGGCTCAAAGAATGGAGGTAGGACGAGTCATTTACTGGTTTGGGATTGGAAATCACAATTGCTGCTTCGCTGTCCATGAAGCCACACTGCGGTAAATGTCCATTGGTGATTCTTCAGACTGGGGCATTGACTCAGCAACATGGCAAAATTTAAACTTTTTGAGTAATCCAAGGGGTTCCCATAAAGATGTTATGAGAACAACTTGTGTATTTCAAAATAGGCATGTGCTTCAGAAGGTGGTGAAGCCTCTCTTTCTGGGAGTATGATGAGGGCATTAGGGACTGCCATGTTTCAGGCATAGTTTATATACCTCTCTTCTATTTTATTTTTTAATGATCTACATCAGAGGGCTCCTTTCTAAGTCTTTTCTGTGTGGAAATCTTTCCATGTTTCTGCTCTAGATTTTTTTTTTTATTTTTTTATTTTTAACGTTATACATTTTCTGAGGGCTGGTGATTCAAATTATGCTTGAGGTCAGGAAGTGATGCTGTGTACACAATAGCATTTTAGCACTTTCAGTCATGTTTTCTAGCCTCTTCCTAAGAGTGATGTAGTCTCTGTTGGCCACCAAGACCTTGAGGCTACAAAGGAATTTGGCATAAGACTTGAGGAACAACTCTCCAGATTTCCCTTTAGAGGTGTTCTTTTCTCGGCACACCTCATTTCTGTCTCACTGAGAACCCAGTTTGCTTTCAACAAGTTCTGCAGGACTTTTTACAGTTTCCTTAGGGATTTACATATATAGTACACAAAAACTATGACTGTAGCTAGGACTGAAGGTGACACAGAACAAAACAGCTCAAGAATTTCTGGTGTGGAAAGAAGGATGCTCTGTCAGTCTCAAACCACAAAAAGGATTCAGGAAGAAGAATGTAACTTCTCTGCAGTAACTCATCCAGAAAACCAAAGCTAATGAGCTTTTTCTTACTAAATGCAGGCTGGAATTCTCCACTGTTGCAGACTGGTATGGTCTTCATTTAAGTTCTCTGTCCTCAGGGTGCTATCAGACAGAGTCAGGGTGTTCACTTCCTAGCACTTCATGAAAATATAGAGAAGGTAAAGGAGTTTTTTATCGTGTTCACTGCTTCTTACAGCACTTTATCATTGTTTGACCATGTCCATTTCAGGTTGGCCAAAGGCATTCAAGAAGACTGATTCTTCCAGTAGGATACTTGGATACTTCTAGGCCTCACGCATGGAAGAACCTCCAGGGGCTTTCTCTTCAATTAGATGTGGCTGTTGTAAGTTCACACTTGGAATCTCACTGGCAAAAAGGACACTCCTAATTATCTCCTACTCCAGGACAGTCTGGCTTCAAAGAGGTCCATTGCTCTGTTCAGAGCTCTGGAGGTGTGGAACAGCCGCTTTTTCCTACTTCATTTTTACAGGGATATATGCAAATCTCTCAGAAATACTGTGTTCTGACTCGGGCAGATTAAGATTAACTGTGATGAGATATCACAGAATCATAGAAATGTCTGGGTTGGAAGAGACCTCTAGAGGTCATCTAGTCCAACCCCCCTGTTGAGAGCAGGTTCATCCTCAACTAGAGCAGGTGGCTCAGAGCCTTGTAAAATCTCACCTTGAATGACCTCACAGTTACTATCATGGTATCATGGATAGTAACCATGGACCTGCCTCTGCTCCCTCTTTTCCTTTAGGTTTCTGCCTTCAGTCTGACAGGTACAGGATGTAGGGGGTACCTGACCCTTGGTAATTTTTAATGGGTGTTCCCTTTTTAGTCTCAGGGCAAGCAGAGCTTGGCTCCACCAGTCAATCTCTTCCTCAGCCTCCCTGATGCTCCTAAGCCTAAGGGACAGAAGATACTGATGCATAATATTTTAAATGCAATCAATCTGTGTGACTTAAGACAAAAAGCATGATTCACACTTGTACACATCCAATTGGCAAAGCCTGCCAATACTCACAGAACAGCCCATATAGTTGGATCCTATCTTAACCACTAAAAACATACCAAGAAGAAAAGAATTTCACTTCTTCTGTTAGCATGAAAACACATGAATTTTTAGAGGGACTGTTAGTATCCTGAACATATGGAAACTCCTTGCATTGCCTAGGGAAGCTCTTGGCTTTCCAGTAGAAAAGCTGTCAAACCAGTAATGGGGGACTGGGTGTATCAAGTGTTTATGAGTCTCCCATCTGTAGGCCAGACAGAAACATCTCATACTGAGTGTTTTGCAGTATCATCAACCCATCTGCAGAAATATCTGTTTGATCCCAGGTATGTGATGGACTTGGCAAGAAGCATGAAGGAAACAAGGATGGCAAGGGGGAGGGGGAGAGGTGAAGAAAGGAAGATGGGTGCAAAAGGAAAAGATATAAGGTGAGGAATGTAAATAAGCCTGTTCAAATATCACAGAACTGACATCATTGAATTTCTTCATCTGAGTCCTTCACTCTCAAACTTATAAACTAATTAGAGAGATGCATTTTACAACTCCCTCAGCCTACTGCATTAAAATACATTTTTTCAGCTTGTCTGGCCAAATTTTGAGGAAGACTCCAACCACATGTTTGCAAGGGAAAGTGTTAGTGCATAGTATGGTGACTTACATGACTGGAGAGGAAATAAACAACAATTTTTTTATTTTTATTTTTATTTTTATTTTTATTTTATTTCTCTTATTTTTGGCTTTGGACAGTGCTGAACTTCCCGCCCTCCACAATGCTGTCAGCCTGAACCATACGGACATCTGGGATGCAAACAAATGGCAGCCCAGGAAAACTCTATCATGTAGTTAAGCTTGTCAATCTCTCTGTCTTTCTTGCTTTTTTTCTCTTGCTCTTTCTTCTCTGCTTGCTTTCTTTCTCACTCTTTCTTCCTTGCTTTCTTTTCTGCTGTCTCTAGCACCTGTCTTTGTAAAAAATTTGTGGTCCAGCTGCCTTAGATTCATCCTGGAAGGAAAGAATTGGAGGGTTACATTGTGATGATACTGCCATGGCTTAGAGACTCATAAAACACCTTCTTATTAAAGCATTTCAGTTTTTGTGATGGAAACCAATCCATCACAATCAGCCATGGAGTCTTAAATACATTTTCATTTCTACTAAAAAGACACTGACTGTGACAGTATATGGTCAATATATTCTCAACATGCTTCATGATCTTTAAGTGGCAGGGATGTTTACAACAGCTTATGAAATCACTGACAGCTGTAGATATCACACAAGAGTCCTGAGTACTGAAACAATGATTCTGGATCAGAAAGATATGTAAATCCAATGAGTTTTAATCAGTCTGGACAGAACTGACCTGGCCTGAAAGTTCAGAGTCCCCCTTCAGATTTTGTGTGTGGTTTTTTTTTTGTGGGTTGTTTTTTTTGTGTGTTTTTTGTTTTGTTTTGGTTTGGTTTTTTTTGGGTTTTTTTTGTTTGGTTTGGTTGGTTTTGGTTTGTTTTTTTCCACACTCTGTGTGACACAGCTCTGCTAAAAAGGGAGGTGATGTGGGCAAACAAAGGGCTCCTTTTATTGAGCTATAGCTCCAGTGCCAACACTAGTGCCTTTTAAAAGCCATTTCCAGGAAAGAAGGAATCACTTGTAACTATTTCCCAGCCTGCCCTTCCCCATCTTATTCTTTAAAGAACATTTTCCCAACCTCAGCTTTTCCACAGAACAGATTTTCTGTTTATGAAAGTGAGGAAGATGATAAATGTATGACATTTAAAGTGCATGTTATGAAGGGGGTTTATTTATACTCATTAGTGTTGATGAAGTTCATTCATAAGTCAACACTAGATTATCTGATCAACTATATAAGCAAAAAGATAGCTCCCTATAAGAGAGGAAACAGAAAAATGGAACAATGAGAACAATGAAACACAATGATCAGGTGTCTAAGGATATCAAACAAGTTCTGAGACTGCCTTCCATTTTATAAAGAAGGGAAGTTTTAGACACGGATTTCAAAGAAGGTAACATCATAACTTTGTAGATTCATAGCAGTCTCCTTTAAAGGATGTGGGAACAAAATATGAAAGGAATTATCTGAAAATGTTAGAAGTTTTATATAGCAGTCAATCTTCTTTGATAATTTAAGTTTGTAAAATGTCATTAGAGGCCACAATTGCTGTCAAGCTCACTGCTGGCCCTCCCACGTGCCCAATGCATCATAGCAGTCTTGCCTTGGCCATGAATTCCAGCTGAGCTGGGGAAATGGCAAGAACTGAGTGGTGTGTGAAGGGCAACCAAGAGAAATATGTATTCTAATCAGCCTTCCAAATCTTCAAAATACTGCATGAACAGAGGTTGATGCTGGTAACTGGTTTGGGAGTATGTCTGAATCATTGCTAGCAGGGTTCCTGTCTGGAACCAAGGAAAGTGGTGAAATGTGAATGTTTGGAATCAATTGTTAATGGAAGAGGAAGAACAAATGGTATCTAAACTAAAGAGGGCATCCAAGACTTGCCCAGATCTGCCTTTTGTTCAAAACTACCACTTTTATTGATTGCAACAGCTGAAGAGCTACTTTTGGTCATGGAGAATGAACTTTATTTGTTCTTCTTTATGCTGAGATTCCAAACTAGATCTTGTTGCCAGTGGATGGAATGGTGAAATTTACATTGCATGTACTATGGCTAAGCATAGCATCTCTATTTCCAGGACTGTCGACTATAACTTCTCATAGTACAGAGAACACTTTATATATGGGGGAGAAAAAAAAAAGAAAAAGAAAAAGAAAAAGAAAAAGAAAAAGAAAAAGAAAAAGAAAAAGAAAGTGAAGTGTGATCTTTCTGGAATGGGGATGTATCCTAAAGAACTGCACTTTGGGTTATTCAGCCTGCACAAGGAGTCAGAACAAATATCCAGACCTCAATGTGAGAACAATGAGTTGTTCTGTCCCTTGGAGATGCAATGTAGAAGTGGAGAATGTAAACAGATGTGGAGATACTGTGATGCATTTCTGAAAAGGCAAATGATTTTCATGCTGCTATATTTTAGAGTTTGCTTCATTTCCTTATCAAAAATACAATGCAAAAAGCAATAGTCACTTCATTTTGATTTCTTAATCAGTCTGAAGAGCAAAAGGCACGGTTGTCTAGTAGATGAGGTAACAACAGTGCCTAAAAACTGTTGGAAAAGACTTTGAGAGATTAAGAGACTGAATTAAAAAGAAAGAATCATTGAGAAAGTAAGAGTCTGAAGGAAATCATGATGATAGACTGAGATGTTGAAATAGTGTGCATTTATTTATTATTACAGGCAGGTTGATTAGCATATGGAGATTCCAGCAGAGTCTTGTCCACCTGTATTAGGAAATGCAACTGATGAGTATCCAACTAATCCTATATGGATACAAAGACTCCATAGAAACAAGAAACTATAGGAGACAAAACAGGTAGAACTTCAGCTTCCTAGTCTTGTCCCCCTTTTTCTGCAGGGAACAACCACTCTATGAAAAAGGTAAGGCTGGAGCAGTAAAAGGCTTTAATACTCATGGTATCTGTAGAACTGATTTCTGTGGGTGGACAGAGAATGTGCCAACAGCCAAGAGTGTCTCTATAGATAAGGATATTGAAATGGCAAGGCTCATTGTTCAAGGGTATCTCAACTAATTTTAAGTAACCAACGTGGCCTGCTCAGGCCAATATTATGGACAGCAATAAACAAGAGGACACTGTGTCTCATCAGTCTCATGGATATAACTTTCTGCTTACAGCTGTATTTGGCAAAGACCTGTAGGTGGTTATGGACTTTGAGTCAGTGGCTGGGCTTGGATGGGAGCCTTCTGGCTTACAGTCCTGCACTCTAACCATCTAATCTCTCAGCCCAAAGGAAATTGCGGTGTCCCTGTGGGCCCATGGTAAGACACCACAGCTTTATTTGTTGAGTGCTTAGCTTTTGATGGGGAAAGTCAAAGGTTTCACAGACGGCAGTCAGTGACTCTCTTCCCTATTTCTATCTGAAGGCTGCCAAGGGATGGCAGCAAAGAGGATGATGTTAGAGGGACAGCAGGATGTGAATAGATAGGGCATGTGCAACAGGAAAAGGATTGGAATTGATATTTCTGTGAAAGAGAAGCACATCATCCTAGAAAACAAACTACCTGGAATACAATATTTTCTGCAATTTGGTGCTGCTAAAAATGCTGCACTGGCATCTCTGCAACATGACACTCCAAAGCAAGAATACGGTTTGTTATTATATCTGTGGCCAGCAGAACTTCATGGTGGTGGAGGAGACATCCTCAGCTATGGCTGAGTGTTTAGTTTCCATGTCCCTTCTGTCCTAGGATGGCAGTCAGCAATAATTACTTCAGTGGTTTCTACCCTGCAATTTGTAACCTCTAGGGAACTATACACAGCTCCACAAATTCATTCCATGCAAACCCTTTCTAGCAGAATGATGACTTCTAGTCTCTGCTGAACTTGATGTAGATTCACATGGGAAAGCTAGGGAAGAAGTGGCAGTGCCAGGCCAGCTTTCTGTAATGAGCCTTCTACATTTGGAAATAAACCTTAACTGACAGAGAAACAAACATAATGATCAAGTGAAGATGTATGATTTCGTGAACTACCAGCCACCAGATTTAGACAGGAGAGGAACACTGATCACTGATAACAGTTGTTATGCACAGGACTGTTAAGAATATCTCCTGATGACACAAGGAGATGGGCCTGTGTCTTTTAAATCTGTTGCAGATTGCTGTTATCTGAGCATGCTTTTCTGCAGAACAAGAGCAGAGGCACTTTCTTTTTGTTTTCTTGTTTAACAGAGCTCCTGTGCCTGACATAATCTTTACACTTGCTTCCCTGGTTAAGTCTCCTTTTTTTCTTTTCCTTCCCTAGTGTTTGCATGAACTTAGTGAACCCTCATCACGTGTGGCAGTGTTTATATTTGCACAGGCTGTTCTGTGTGTCTCTGTTTGTGTTGCCACCACATCTATATGGCTTGGCAGCAGCCCCGGGGCTGTGTTTCAGCTGCATATAAATCAGCTTCCCTCCATCCCCCTGTGTTTCCATCTGTCTGTCTTCTCCGATTGCTCTGAAATGTTACAGAGCGGGGGGGGAGGGGGGGCTTCATGGATGAACCTTTTGAACAGAGATGGTACAAAATGAAACCTGAGCTTCTCCTCCACTAACTTGATTCATCAAGGTACAGAGGTGTGGAGTGTTTATGTTTTTTAAGGAAGAGGAGGGGCCTCAAAACAGGGATTAATGTAGTTTTCAAGTCTATTGTTTCCCCCCCCAAAATTGGTGAAGAAGCTTTGAGGTCACCTCTGGACTGTGGAGCTAATCATCCCTTAAATCTTCATTACATGAAGATTTCCCCTTTCTCACAAAAATATAATTTCTGCTGTTTCATTAGTTATCATCTCTAGTTTTGTTAGTTCACTTCTTTATCATCAGTTCATTTCTTTCTCTGGAGATAGAGATGTGAAATGGGTCCAGAAATTGATGGCACAGGAAACTGGAGGTACCTGGTCATCCAGGGAAAATGGTGTCAGGCAGAAACTGTGGACCTTGATACTCTTCATGTACAAAGACATTTCTCCAGAGATCTCCTTGTAGACAGTTCACAGTGTAGCTGATGAATTGCTGTGAACTCTAGAAATAAAATCCCCCCCCACATGGATTGCCCCTGCTTATTTCTTGGCCATTTCTTCTCTCAGGGAATGGACCCCAGGGGAATAGAAAATGGAGCATGTTGCCCTTTGGCCATTGGCACTAACTGGCAAACCCAGCAGAGATGACAAGGACCAAATGGGGGGTCTATACTTATCTCAAATATCAGAATTGCCTACTCCAAGAAAACTTAGAAACATTGATAAGACAAAGTAGATGGGAGTGGAACAAGAACCCCTTGTTGTCTTAGTGTGCTTCAGTGAGGTGTTAGAGCTGAAGAGCAATGTTTTCTCACCATATTTGTATTGCTTTGGTATTCTGGCATCCGTCTGAGCATAAAACTGAAAACAAACTCTTCCCTTTTACATGTAAGTGCTAGGAGGGCTTTGAATGGAGACTATAACTCTAGTAGGAAGAAAGTACCAGCAATCTAATCTCAGAAATGTTGTAGACTAAGTGAGAAAACTAGTGGATAAACTTGAATTGGCCTCCCAAACCACACAGATTCTAGTTCACAAAGGAGACAATGTATCTAGGACAAATTGATTAAAAATCATCTGTGACTGGGGGTTCATACCTCTTTCCAGCCTTCACTTGAACTGAGAGATGCTTGGGCTCAGTGATCTAGTTTTGCTTAGCTCTCTAGCTCAAAATTTAAAATCTTCAAAAGTGATGTAAAGTTGGATCTAATGTTTAATTTTAATAGATTGCAGAGAATAATGGGTATGCTTGTTTTGTTACACAGATAAATCCTTACTAATAGGATTTATCCTATTACTACCCAATTGCTACATCTGTCTAATAGCACTTTGTTACTAAACCTATGTTGGAGTGTGGGGGTGGCTGTGATTTTGTTTTTGATGGAAGTAAACTGATTTAGAAATTCAGAAAAGGCAGATATCCCTGTGATGTGAATGTCCCCTCCTGCTGCATTTTCAGATGAAAGAGAGAAACTCTAGGTTATTTTTCAATATTGATGATGTCCCAGCTGCGTGTCTGAGTAGATGTCATTAAAAATCAGACTTTGAACAAACCTTGGACAGTATCTATCCACAGAAATCTCATAGAACCGGAGTGGTTTTAATGTTGACCAGAATATTTCCATGGAAGTTCCTATGATGCCAGGGAAAGCATTGATTTACCACAGAAAACAGATATGAGACAAGTGCATGACAGCATTTATATATTTTTTTTAGGGAAAAAGTATTAAGGATACAACTGTGAGCTATACTGATTTCTATATTTCTTAAAAAAAACCCCCAAACCAAACCAATCAACCAACCAAACCAAACCAAACAAAAAAACCTCGATGACAAGTTTTAAGTCTGTATTGTCCAGTCTGTAAAATTATGCGAGAACAGCATGTGACCGGCAGTACAGGGCTAGGTCCCTTTGGATTCAACATTTAGAGAGGGGAAGATAAGCAATCAGATTCAAATGACAACAGTAAGTTAGATCGCAATGAGGAGGCATGCTTCCCACCCACTGGGGACTTCTTTGCTCCTTAGAATGAGATGCAGCTGTTTAGGCTTTAGGATAGGAAAAAAAAAAAAAAAAAAAAAAATTTAAAGAAAAGATTGATTTGGACACAAATCCCTGGCAGGGACTGGTGAGGATAAAAGTCTGGAGAGTAACACAGCTGCATCACAGCCAAGCTGGGGGCTGGGGAAAACACCTCCTATGGAAGAGATACAGAGATCACTACCAAAGTGCCGAAATTGAAGATTTTGCCAGGGGTGGAAATAAAAGTGGTTTGTGCCCCTCAGACTAACTCCAGGAGCATCACTCATGCCTGAGAGCATTAGTCTGTGTGCTGACTTTTTTCAGCTGGACTTTTTCATGTTTGTGCACTTTATAAAGCTACATTCATATTTTATTGGGATTTTATAAAAAGGCTTCTTAGGTCCAGCAAAAGAAAGGGAAAGACAAGAGAAGGAACTTGAGAGAAACAAATAAATACAGAAGGGTGGGCTGAGGGTGAAGCAGAAATAATCCCTTACAGAGAACTTCTTGACAAAGCTGAAGACAAGGCAGAGCTGTGTCAAAGCAAGTATCTGATTTAGACACTACATTTATCTGTCAGACTAAAGGCAAATGTACAGCTTTACTAACCAGCCCCTCCTTCCTCCCCCCTGCTTGGACATGGAGCAGGATGTAGTACCAATCCACCATGCCAGCCATCCCACCAGAGGCATCTTGTTAGCATTGCTGTGGCTGAGAAATGAGAGGGAGGTGCAATGTGATTAAAAGTGACAGGGAAGAAAATGCATTTTCCTTTCTATCCAACCTAAGGAATTCAGAACTGCAGATAATTACTGAAACACCTTCCAAAACAGGAGAGGCTATTCCTCTGCATTCAGGTATCACCAATGGTATAGGTTAGTGTCCCTGCTGGGACACACTGTTGTAGGGAAGGGAGTATACATTATCCACTATGCCTAGAGAGGAGTTTCCCCTCTCCTGCAGAGTATGGCAGTAGATATTAGATTCCTTCCCCATCATTTGGAGGACCTATAGTCCAAGTTTAAAGGAGCTGGGCATTTCTCTGAAACACTCCTTCTAGTCTGCAGTGACTCTCAAAGTCTCTTTCAGCTCACATCAAGGCTGCTGCTGGGTGCATCCCACATCAGCAGGAGGTGACCTTGTACCCAGGGAAAGGAACACCAGAACAGATGGGTCAGTAAAACCAAAACCTGCAACTAAATTTTCTCTCATAACAGTTCATACAACACTGCATACACCCACCCTGAACTCTTACCAACCCCCTGGAACAAATGTGACTCTTTTGCAAGAGAACAAACAAACAAGAAAAAGCAAACAAACCTAAAAGCTATGACCTGCAATGTGTCAAAAACCAGGAGAGATCTGATATGTAACTTTTGTCCCATGACCTTTCTATATCAGGAAATGTTAGGTTAAATGTTCTGGTCCTCCTAAGAAGTGGGCCATGCTCCATACAGGCACAGAAAGGCAGCCCCTCCAGCCCCCTCATGATCCTCAAGCCTTCAGTGCTGGGATCAGCACAAGGAAGGATGCCAGAGAGAAAGTATGAGATTACCTCTCAGCAAACCCTTTGGCCTGAATCACTGACATCTTTGATTTAAACAGTAATTTAAAACATGCATGATGAGAAGTCAGGGAAAGGATCCAGGAAGGCCTGGGGTCCAGCCAACCTGGTGTGTCTGCCAATTTGTTATTCCGAAGGTAAGTTTACTAGGAAGGGGCAGGATCATGGCTGAAACCTGTCATTGCCTCAGCTAAGCCACAAGATCCTTATTCAGAAATGACCAGTGATTGCCTGGCTGCTCCAGCACTGCTTTTCTAGATTCCTAAAGCTCTGGTCTTTCACTCAGCTGCTCTAAAGCAGTGTATGGAAGGATCTGGGAAAATCCTACCATACTCTTTCCAGCTGATCAGAAAGCCCTACCAATGTGTGCCCCATGGGTTGCTCTCCAGGCCACTAAGCCAATGGTAGGTTCAGTGATGTAGCTTGAGGCTAAGGAAGGCATGCAGCAGCAGAGTGAAACAGAAGAAATCTGGGTGAAGGAAAGGACAAAGGCAGCAAACAAAGGACATGTACCTCAGACAGCTTTATTTCCACTTTTCTGTCCCAGACCACTAGCTTTCCTAAGTGACACTGCTGACACCTGCCTCTTGTCATGAGATGACAAAAGAGAGCAGGGTAAATCCATTTAAACTGGCAATGTCCTAATTGTGTGATCTCAAAGGATGAAGTATATGACTTTAGATAAAAGTTTCCCAGATTGGACACTACTCCAAAATCAACTCAGACCCATTCCCAGTGGGACCCCAGATTTAGAAACACCAGTGATTTCATTTTGGTGAAGGGAAAGGTGAGCTCTGATCCAGCTCTGAGCCCAGACTCTGTGACTCAGGTCCACCATGAGTCTCTGATGACGAATTGCCTGTTGGGGTTAGGTGCCAATAGGTTATTCTCACACAAATGATCTTCTTCCCTGCTAGGCAATTTCAGATTCTGTCCTGATACTGATTGTGTCGCTTTTCCTCTTTCACTTGGGTCAGGTTCAGGTTGGAAATTCATTTGTTGGAGAGGGCAGATAGAAGAAGAGGTCTCTCTGATTTGGAATCAGATTCTGTATGATCATGACTCAACGATCATAAATCCTTCAGGGCCTGAAACCTAACAAGGGAATAAAGGAGGAAGCTCTTTCTCTCTTAGATCAAAGGGAGGAAAAAAAAGTTGAGATGTAAAGGAGACAAAATGTGCTGCAGGGTATGTGAAAAACAGAGCTCCCATACAACTTGCTGAAGACTGCCAAAATAAGGTTCTTCACAGCCATCCCATACCTACGCAATACAGTGATGGGAGCGTTTTTAGATAAGATCAGGCCCAGAGAGAGCATGCCCAGCTCTGTTTCTTCTAGCAGAGAAATATGGAAACCCAGCACTGGGAAAACGTTTCTCCATGCCAAGAAGGAGGCAGGGAGTGTGCAACCATAAAGGAGCCTCCGCTCCCACGCATCCTCCTGCTCACTGAAACTCTGCCAGGGTGTCTAAGAAGGAATTGATTTCTGTGCAGTAAGTAAAAGAAATAAATAGACAAATAAATAAATAAAATTACATCCTTCCTACCTTGCTCAGTTAAAGAGAGAGGGACTGGAATCAAATTCAGGAGGAAGTCATCTGCAGGTGCACAGAGCTGGGCATTGGGTGCTGACAGCACTGGTAAACATGATATTTATTCCCTAGGAGAGAATTTCAGACTGCTCTTTGTGAGACCTGTCACTCACTGTCTCCTGTTCTCACTAGTGGAATCTCTCTGTTGCATAAGCTCATCAGGGTCAAACAGCACTGGATGGGTCCAGCTTGAGTTTCCCCAGTGTTTTTTAGTTCTCATTTTGGTTAGTTTGTTCCTGAAGGGGTTCAGATTCACTGCAGAAAGGTATCCCGTTGGCTGAATGCAACACAATGCCAATCATTTTACTTCTCTGATTGCCTGTGCTGGTAGCACTCCTGTTCCCAAGCATTTTGTCAAACGTCTTCTGCAAATGTCAGACTGAACATCCACTCATCTGAGCAGGCCATTCTACCTGGTCAGTGGCAAATTGCCTTGGGAAAGGACATAAGAAAATAAGTTACAACACAGAAGAAATACAATAAGAAAGCAAGTTACAAAGTAAGTTACATTCTCTAGCTGGGACCTCCCAGCTCCTATTAATCAGATCCTTAAAAGAACCTGCTGAGAAGACTGTTCTGCAGACCATTGCATTAAATAGGCACCATCCTCAGTGAATCTTCCTCTTTTCTGCTTCTGATTCTCAGCATCAGTGGCAAAGGATCTCCTCATGGAAAGTGCATGTAGTGTGAAAAAAAAAAAAAAGCCACTATCCCTTCAAGCAGCTTCCCCAGACTGACTTTCCTATTTGGGAGCTGGTCTCTCACAATGATCCACTATTCCTTCCTCCTTTTTCATGTCCTCAGCTGCCCACACACTTGTAAAAATACAGAGAACAGGTCTGTAATCCATGATTTTTCTCCCAATAAAATAAGCAGAGATATAGTAATTACATTAGCTCAACTACTGGGAATTTAGGAGGAAACTCAGTGATCAGAATCACCTGGTGACCCAAACACATGACAGCAAAAAGAGTCTTTCTCTGCCTGCTCTCCCCAAGCATTCAGCCCCATTTCTATTAAAAAACAAATGCCCTTTTCCCTTGTGCATCACCCGTAGAAGAATGAAGGCATCTAAGTTAACATTATTTTTTTACTTCATCAGCTAAGCTGCTCAAGTGATGTTTTGATGGAGCTAAATTTGTCCTTGTCCTGCTACCAGACTCCAATAGAAGGTAAGACAGGGGCTGGTGATGAAGAAGAGTCAGGGTCAGGAGATTTCCATGTACCAGCTAGTTCAGTTTAATGCAACAATTGATAGCAAACCATAGCTAGAATAAAATTGAGGGTAGCACTAGTTGCTTTAACACCTCTTGTGGGGGCCACACAAGCTTCCCTAGCCTTCAGAGAAAGGACCAAAACATTCTCTACTTCACATTCTTATGCCAGCATTTTCCTGCCTTCTTCCAAATCAGCAGACTTGTTGCTGTTTAATCCCAGTGTAGGAGTAGAGCTAAAGCCCAGGACTTCTGCACCCAGAAATTTTCCAGAATTGCCACAAGCCAAATAATAATTTTAAAAATCAGAATAAATTGGATATGAAAACTGGAGATAAAATGTATGAATTCAGCAGAGACATACAGCTTCAGCTACGTGTAATTCTCTGTGCTCACACTATTACCTTGATGCCTCGTCTCTTTGCTAATACCTTTTCCCCGCACCCCCCAGAGCCTGATTGCTCTTTCCTCAAATTGCCTAAAGAGATGACATGGAGATGTTGAACCAAGAACAAGTGTTTCCCACCTGTGTGCAGCTGAAAATGGTGAAAATGGCTGTTCAGTTTCAGACCTGAAGAAAGGCCTGTGAGCTTGGAATTGCATCTGTTTTTCTAGTTGTCATATTTAGTCATATTTAGGAGAGCTATTGCCACTATGTCAAAAACCAACTTCTAATAAAAATAAATCATTCCACCTCTGAGTGAAACCTCAAAATGTCCAAATTCACTGGAAGTGGGTTTCTGACCTTTCAATGTGAATGATGAGCTGGCACATTTCCCTGGGAAACCTTGCTTTCAGGCAAAGTTTGTCAAAGTCAACTTGTTCCTGCACAACCTCTCCAATCTGGCTGGTGGTGTTTCCAGCCAAAATCCCCCACCTGCCCCACTCCAGCCCTCTCTGTTACAGTCAGAGAAGAAAGGATTAGTGAAATGGGAGGATTCCTTCTTGCTTTTGGAGTGGAAATGAAACCAACATTAGCCTATTTAAAGAGGATCTCATGCTGAGAGCAAATGCCAAACAGGCCTAGGGTTAGCTTTTCCTAGTAGCAAAAAAACCCTATAAACATGGCTCTAGTGGGAAAAAAGAAGAAAAAAATTATATATAATAATGAGAGAAAGAAAGAAAAAAAAGAAGGAAGATTTAAAAAAAAAAAAAAGGCAGGTGCTATTTCATCAGAGTTCCTGACTCAGCAACTTTCTTTCAAAGCTTTCCATTACCAGTGTTTGCTGAGTTGCTCTGGGCTCAGCTGCAAGGCAGGCCAGAAAGTACATGTATGGGCCATTATTGCTAGGCTGGCTCTGAAAGTCTTCTATGTCTGGATGCTCTTGCATTGTCTGAGCCTCTTGGAATGCTCCCAAGGGGGCTTCTTGTTTGCACTGCCACCTTTTTGAAATTCTGGCACATCTCAGCCTGAGAAATATGGTTTGCAGTGCCATAGCAACTCCTTTTTCTTGATTTGACAGGGAGGGCAAGGTTACAGACACCTGAAAGTGCTCCTTGCATGTGTGGTTGCAATAGATAGAAACCACATGAGGCTACTGATCGCATGTATAACCCGTGATTTTAATTTTATTTTTTTTTCTGGCTTGCTATCTCCCACCCTACTGTGCCTTAAATCACCATACTTGTGGCAGTGGGTTAGTTCAGAAGTCTGAGTGAGACGATTAAACCTGCTTTTGAAACTTAGAAGGTGTTCAGCTTGGATCTCTGTTGCTGAGCTGCAAAATGCAAAGACATCGCATCTCCCCAGACTGAAACCATCTTGAATACTAGGGGTTCCAAACAGAAATTTGCCCTTCTGTTCCCATGGTAAGAACATTAAGTTATCTAAGGACAACCTGCTTATCTGTTCTTTCTCCTGAGGAGGGGTGTGAGGCAGAAGATGCTATGTGCTTCTCCAGTAATCCTTTCTTGGAGCAACATGGAGAGAGCCACCAAACTTCTCCTTGAGCATCTTCAGTGCACTTTGCAGTGAAGGAAAGATCTCTGACCAGAAAATAGATGTGGAATTTGGTTAATCTCTACCATTATTAATGAATCAAAGAATTCTCTGCCTTTGGGCTGGGCAGTGTTGCTAATTAGCACGCAGTCATCAGTACAGAATGTCCCTGCTGGGTCTCCTAGTGGAAGCCACACTAATTGGTCCTTTCTCAGTTTCTCCATGTCCTGTGCCATGTAACTATGGCCAGGGAGCGGAGGCCAGGCTCTCCTGCCAATGCTCCTGCTTGTGACACAGCCATCCTGCAGTGCCAGCAGGAATGTAAACGGTTGGCAAAGACAAAGGGAACGAAGCCACCTGAATCTTTTTCCCCTGGAAAGGAGCCTGGCAGGAACCACAGGAATGTTCCTCGAAGCAAACAGTACCAGAGAGAAACCAAAAAGGATGAAATCCTTGATACCAGTAACTGGTTTCAGGCTTGAGTCTCTACGGAAAAGGTGTTGCACGGGGGTATGAAAGGCAATTTGAGCACCAATGAGAGGTGTCTCTGAATGTCAGTACTGTTGGGATGGGTGGGTGATTTCCCTCAGGGGAAGCACCTACCCTTCCTGAAGAGACTATCTGTCAAGTGTGACTTTCCCCTGCTCTGTACAAATGCTGTCTGAGGGGTATGGATTTGAACAGTAGTAGGCTGATCTGAAAGCAGAGCATTTGTTGTATAATGGACAAGTAGATCAGAGCCATGTTATCCCCAAGAAATGAACTTGGCTTGGCAAAGAGGAGTAAGTATTTACAGGGCTGTTAAAAACTTGTGCTTCCCCAAAGAAAAACATTAGCAAGCAGGGAAGAATGGCAGTGGATCCAATTAAAAACACACGCCAAGGCAAAAAGAGAAAAAAAGAAAACAGATTTTTTACAAAATGTCTTAAAAATATAAAGTGGGAGAATCCAGACTTCTTTGCCATAAACAAGGAGGCAATCACAGTGCAACACAGGTGTCCAGGCCCTGAGGGAAGTCAGGGGAGAGGGCAGCCAGGCAGCAAAGACAGTAATTACAGACTCCATTGAGGGTATCGACACTTATTTGGGAATATGAGTCCAGCTTGGCTATAAGGATGCCATTTGGAGTCATGCCATGGAGGAAACTCTGAAGAAATATTAGCTATCACTTCCCACAAACATGGGAGGAGCTGGACCCTCTTTTCCATCTCTGACACCAACCTGTGCCTGAGCCTATGCCTCAGTTTGCCCACCAAGATTCTTCCCTGAAAATAATCAACTGATCAACTTTGTCAGAAGTTCTGAGAGCTCTGTAGGGAAAGCAAATCTAAAAGTAGGAAAGATATCATTTTGAATATGCTAAAATAGCTAGCTAGTGTTTGACTCTTCTTTTATGAAATTCTTTACTCAAGAGGCACCCGCCTTTGCTCTGATTATCCCAAAGACTTTACAAAGCTGTCAGATGGTCAGTCATGGGTACCATTGTGCCCACTGGGGAGTGATGGATGTATGCACTTGTTTAGAAAATGCAAAAGCTCCCCAAGGCATGTCCAAAACAAACCGTTCTTCAATGACATGGCACAACAGTGACCAAACAAATTTTATGGCATGAGTTGTTTTCTTTCCCTCTTTTTTCCTCTGTTTTATGTCATACTTCCCTATCAAAATATTGCTTCAAAAATCAAATGATAACTATTTGGGAGCAAAGACTCTGATGTCCTGGTATCTCCTTCTGAATCATCACTATAACATACCCCTTGAGCTTGACTGGGGTAAGTTCTTCTTCCTACCAAGGGTCTCAAAGAAAGAGTGGGTGAGCTCTAGGTTACTTAGATGGGGTCTGTGTCTGGGACAAGCCAATTTAATCAGCTGCTGAGAGGGGTGGTTCCACCTTAGCACTTGAGATGGCTTACACAGGTTCTGTAGTAACAGCCTTCTAAGTGAAGAAAATTAAGATGAAATGGCAGTTGTTCTGAGAACAAATATGGCAGTGTCTGTGAGATGGGAGTTAGAAATAGCTATTTTGACTGAACTTTCCCAAACAGCATGATACAGAGAAAATCTTAAGAATCTTCATTGTGCTGATGCAATGAAGAGGTGAATGCAGAGAAAGTGGAAGAAGAGGATTTTTTAATGGGAAAAAAATCTGCCTATACCTTGGTTCAGTTGGATGCAATTAAGGACTTACTCAACTTTATTTTAGCTGTCCGTGATGTGGAGGTTGCCATCCAAACTAGTCTCTCCAGCCACCTTTAGGGAGGAGAAATAGGCATTTTCAGATACAATTCATCTGCATGAATGTAGGTAGGTAGTTTTGGATGTGGTGATCCACACCCAAGCATCCACTGACTTTACTGATTAAATCCCAATGGTCTGTAGAGAATGCTTAACGTAATTAATTGAGATGGGGCTGTCAGCACCATGCCTGATGAGTTGCATCCAAATTCAGTCAGTCCTTGGGCTGCAAGCCAGTGCCATCCCACCACCAGCAGGGATTGCAGTTTAGGCCAGAACAATGATGGAGCTTCAGAATGTCCTGCACTGCAAGCAGGGCAGAGATGCAGCAAGGATGGAGGGAGAGGGATATACCCAAAAAAGGAGGTAAATATGACCCAGGCCTCTGCCTGCTCATGCTGTCATCAGAGAAGAGTTGCAAATCTGAGCCAGAAGGAATTTCTGGGAGCTGGATGTAGCTTGGGGTAGAGCAATGCTCTGGGGTGAGCTATGAATGAAAGGGGAATCAAGCTAGTTATACCTTAAGGATTAGGAGTCTTGCAAATGAGCTGGTAAAGATAAATTTTTTCTTCTGAATTTACCTGACATCAGCCACTCTCAAGATACTTGCAAGGTACTTGGCTAGAAAAAGTACAGGTGTGTTCCAGTGCAGCTGTGCCTATCCTGCTCAGTCAGGGGCTTGAAAGAGTTATTGCCTCTTCCAAGAAGAAAGCCATTTGCTCTGGGATAGAAGAGATTGATGGAAGTGAGGAGGGGTTTGACCTAGAGGGCTTGTATGGTCTAAGATGAGCTGGGAGCCAGCAGTATTGTGGGTTTTCCAAATGCCTGACTCAGCTTTTGACCTTTGGCAAATCATTGACCTGTGTCAGAGCAGCTGGAAAGTTGAACAAAACTTAGTCTGTCAGGAAGAGTAAAGATGCTGCATTGAGCTGATCTGTCATCCTTCTGTATTTGGGCAAATCTTGGTTTAAAGGTACACACACCCTAACATAATGTGCCTTCTTCAGGGAATTATGTGACTGGAGCAGCCCGTCTGTTGCTTCACTGGAGTAACTTAAGGAAGGAAGGGGAGATGAAATGAACTGTGATTAGCTCTGTGATAAAGACATATGTAATTTAATAAAGCAGGAATATTGATGGGTTTTTTTATTAACTATCCAGTTAGTATTTTTCATGAGGAGGTAGAATAAATTCTGAAGGTAAGTTTCAAAAATAATTTTTCTTTCTTTTAATTAAGTTTTAGAAAGGAGTGTTCTGTTCAGGAGGGTTGGGGCTGGAGGAGCAATAATGGGAAAAAAAGCAAAGTCAGGGATTCCACACCTGGGGTTATTGCTGATTTCTTACATGGACTGGGGCAGGATGCCCAGCCTTTTCCTGTTCCCATACTCCAGCTATAAAGCAAGACAACCGTATTTGCATGGAAAAGTTTTGAAACTGTTCATTCACATATACATTGGAATATGATGCAGCCAATCCATGAAGTCAAATCATACAAGAAGGATATGGATGTGCTGGAACATGTCCATAGAAGGGCCACGAGGATGATCAGCGTGCTGGAGCACCTCTCCTATGGGGACAGACTGAGAGAATTGGGGTTGTTCAGTCTGGAGAAGAGAAGGCTCCAGGGAGACCTTATTGTGGCCTTCCAGTATCTTAAGGGGGCCTACAAGAAAGCTGGGGAGGGACTTTTTAGGCTGTCAGGCAGTGATAGGACTAGAGGGAATGGTTTAAAACTAGAGATAGGTCAATTCAAGTTAGACATTAGGAAGAATTTCTTCACCATGAGGGTGGTGAGACACTGGAACAGGTTGCCCAGAGAGGTGGTAGGATCCCCATCCTTGGAGGTTTTTAAGTCCAGGCTGGATGGGGCTCTGAGCAACCTGGTTTAGTGGGAGGTGTCCCTGTCCATGGCAGGGGGGTTGGAACTAGCTGATCTTTAAGGTCCCTTCCAACCCTGACAATTCTATGTCAATGCTCTGAGGCTATTGCAAAGGGAATCAAAAGATCTAGAGATCTCTGAATGGAAGATAATAATCTCTTCTTTCCTAATTTTTCTTCTCTCATGACTACACAAACAAGAATTAAAACCTGGCCTTCCTACAGCTATACTTTCACCACTGTTTTCCAGCTTTGAGTGAAGCTTGCATTAGCTGCTAGTGGATTCACTCTCTTGCCTTGGATTATACAGGAATGTCAGGTACAGAAAGATGTCCGTGTACAAGACTAAGCAATGCGGTCTTGAACACTGCTGAGTTCTCCTTTCTGTTGTGCCTCACATCAAGTCCAGTGGTGTTAAACATGAGAAGTTATGCCTGTCTGAAAACAAAGATAACTCCCAGTTTGTGTTGATCATCCACAGGGCTGCAGAATAAGACTCAGTTATTCAGTGGAACTATGATGAACTGTAAAGTTATAGTGTTTCCAGTTAAGGGGTCTGACAGTAAAAGATTCATGGGAGAGATAGGAAATGAGCATAAAAATGCTTGTCCAGTAATTTTGAGGGTACTGTCTCAGAGAGACAGACATCTCCAGTCTCCTTTGATTTCAATAGGTTCCCTAACCATGTTACATTCATTAGCAAGCCCTGAAAGCAAGTGTTTGACCCATAAATGTGGGACTGCCTTCTGTTCTTCACTGACCCTTTAAACAGTTAACAGTGCTCTGTATCTCCCCTGCAGCAAAAGCAATTCCCAGACATTGAAGCATTTCCATTGCAAAACACAGCTTGGGATTCTGGACTGGGTTATTTGTTTGGAAGACGTAGACAAAATGAAAGTGTAGCAAACTCATACCAGATTGGATCCACTTCAGAAGCTGCCAAACAGCTGCCAGTGCTGTTGGGTCAGAAGAGCTTGCCAGGCTTTTCCCTGGGGCAGTGGGTAGGTTTTAATGGGGGAACCTGTGATTTGGAGATGAACTGTACAGCTAGCCTGGAACAGAATATGCTGTCTACTGCATTTTCCCACTTGCAAGTATATAAACATGCCCCCTACCCCCTTTCCAGGCTGAATGCAGCTGATCTAGAGCACATGGACAGCAAAAATGCCTCTGAACAATTAACAGTTGCTGCAGCATCACTTCAGACAAAAGAATATATGACAATTAGGGACTTCAGGAAGAAGAAGAGAAAAAAAGAACAGAAAGCAACAAAAGTTTGTGGGATTTCATGTAGCTCAGTGCCCTGAGGGGTACTCAATTCTTAACCTCTGTGGTACCTCTTTTGGTCCCACTCTGCTTAGAAATATTTGTGAGTGGAAGCTGCTCTAGTCTGGGAAGAAGTAAGGTCTTAATAGCCTAGGTGGGCAGGCTATCTCACTAAGATAGTAACTTAGATGTTAGCTGTAAAAGTAAACTTTTTGAAAGCATGTGAGAAGTCCAGTCAGTTGGGGATCTTCAGCTACAGAATGAGAATTTCTGTTTGCCTCTGTCTTATTAAAAAAAAAAAAACCAAAACAAACCCAAAAAAAACCCCAACCAAAAAACCCAAACAACCAACCAAAAAAAAAAAAAGAAAAAAGAAAAAAGAAAAGTGAGCAAGATCTCTAGCTCAGGCAGCTGGGGACCTTTCACCAGCCTGAAATGACTTAAGAAGAAATAAAAAACCAAACAAGTTGAATGGGATACTGAGGTTCAAAACTCTTTTTCAATAAGCATAAAAACAGGGCATCGTTATTTGCTGGATTTAGATCTGAAAGGAATTTTGTTGTTAATACATATAAAAGACAGTGAAACATCTTCCTCTCTTCAGAAACATATGAGAACTCACCTTGTAAATCTGTACAATTGGAAAGGTACAAACCCTTCCATATGTTGTTAGTAACATGTCAGCTTCCCCTGATCTCACATTTGTATAAAAGGGAGTTTTCCTGATGTTATCACAAGTTAAGCAGAGACAACACTAAAAAATCCAAGAAAAGTCAGATTAAGTTGGTAAACTACAATGCAAAGGACATTGAAAAGAACTTCCTCTGGGGCTGCTTGAAATTTTCCATCAGAATATTTTTCAGTGGAAAATTTGCCTGTCAATGAAAGCAAAATTGTTGGAAGTTATGACCAATCTCTCAACAAGGCTTCAGAGTGTGGCAGGAGGCCTGGAGATTCATCTGGCAAATCTTTGGACAGTGTCTCCCAGAGGCTGTCACTGCAGAGCTTTATGACCCCATCCTGCTCTAGCAGCTGGGCTTGCCATGTGAAGTGCGTTTCTCACAAAGCACCATGGTGATACAACTTGCACGGTGCATGTCATTGTCTCAACAAGAGAGAGGACCATGCTATACCATGAGAGATGTGGGCAAGCCAGGAATGTCAGCTCACAGGGAAGGACAGTGACACAAAGCATACCAGCTACCACTCCCATGGGGGAGCATTTCTGAACTGAAATGGAGGGCTCTTGGCCAAGCATTTTCATTGTTTGGTGAAATATCAGTATTTTCCACGGAAAAAGAAAACAAAAACACAACAACAACAATAATAATAATATTAAGAACATTTTTCAGCCCAGCTTTATCCAGTCAGAGTTTGAAATACCCCAGGGACTGAGTTTCTATTAAGAGAAGTCTTCCAGGGACCCACAGAAATTGAGGGTGGGAACCACATATTTCTTGGGTCTATTCAGGCCATTAGACTAGGACTACCAGAGAGGTCAGGGAAACCCATCCATGTGTGGTTCAGCCTTGGACTGGATTAGCAATTATCAGGCAATGTCATACTACATCAGGCCTAAACCACATAAAACTTATTGTGGACAAGTCAATATATTTATGTTTAAGGCAAAGCCCACCATGAGAAATGAGGTAGTGAGTGTCTTGGTATTAAAATGACTCATAATGAGTTTCATCTTCTTAGGTCCTGCTGTCTCTCTCTTGCTCCAGAAATTACCTATTTCAAGAGCTGAGCAGGTCTTGAGCATGAAGAGTTAACACTGCAAGATCTCAGCAAGGCAAGAGTGACCAAGAGTGAAAAAGAGTGAAAGGAAGGGAGAGAAATTTGTGTCTGTAAATTGCAGAGACACAATACCCACCTTGCACTTATGCTCAGTTTCAAATTTATGTTTAACAGCCTATGTCCCATTTTTCATAAGTGAATTAGCCAAACAACAGACAGATAATAGAAACAAATTGTTTAAGTCAGTGAACATGTTCAATGGGACTAAGCTGGCCATGGGAGGGAGGGGAAATGCTGAGGAGGGCTTTACTAGTAAGTGATCCTTTCTTGATTTACTTACCTGTGTTCCAGGTAAGCTCGGGAATAGACAATTGAAGGCAATGCCCTGGGAATTCTTCACAAGAGATTGTATTTTCTATGTCCGTTTACAATTACACCTGCACTGTGTCATTTTAGTCTCCTTGGGCTTGGTTCAGAGCCCTTGAAATCTTGATTTTTTTTTCATATGAAGTGATATTCATAAGACAGTTCATCACTGCGGAGGTACCTAACTGTGCTATGTCAGGATCTCAAAGATAAAAGGCATCCAGAAAAAAAGTACTGGCAGCTTTCAAGCAGAAAGTCCTCATTTCCATCTCTGGAAGTCCTGAAGCTGCAGACTGATGGAAGAATAACACATTCCAAATACACCCTGTTCATAATCTTCCCCCTTGGCATATGCTATTAGCCACTGTCAGCAGTGTTGTTACGGAATAGAAGGACCCAGTCTGACATGGGTTGTTTGTTCATACCTTCCTGTGATACAAAACACCCTCTGTGCTCTTTGGAGCAAACTGACATATGTGATAACCAACATGAGTGTAGAAGAAACATGAAACAGTGAAGACCAATTTAGACCTCCCTTTCCAGTCTGCTCTTGGAGGAAAACAGAAGACTGTGCCATATGGTGCCCACTTCAGATCTCATTTCCATTGTGCTGCTAACACACTAAAAAAAAAAAAAAAAAGTATAATGTTTTCTTTATGTCTTTGAGGATACTTCTCAGTGGAGCAGTTGTCACCATAAGATATATTTTCTTGGTGATTGACTTCCTTTCTCCCTCTGCTAGCTCTGTGTACAGTAGTTCAATGTTGCTCTCTTCTTTGGTTCAACTGTTGAACTGAAAGGAGACACCTTATCCGGCACAGTAGTCACTGTGTGAATTCACACTGTGAATAGCACTGAGATCCTCCGTCTCTCTGTATACAACTGCCTGGCAGCTAAAGGCAGGACTACAGCTAAAGTTGAACATACCTGAAACTCGATCAAGCTCATTTGCATCCTGCTTTGCAGGATATCCATCAACATTTCTGGTCCACTTTTACAGCCTGAGCTCCCAACTGAAACTCCTTACATCACATTGATATTCCCCCCAGGATGAAAGCTAGTTGAGATATGACTTCCAAAGCCAGAGCCACCACCGCACTGCAGTGGGGATGCTCTCTTTAAAATGCAGCTTGGCATAAGGAAGCTGTACTGGGGCATTCATCCAATGGAGTGAAATGTCCTCCCTATTCCAGTTCATGCCTGAACAAGCTGACCTAAAACTTCCTGACCCCAGCAGAGATGTAGGGTAGATGCCTTCCAAACCTCAGTATTTGGCAAGCAGTATAGCCATAGGAGAAAAAGCAGTTCAAGTGCCTGTTGGCATTGCTTGAGCTGACTAAGCTCAATATTGTCTGATTGTTCAGCTGAACTCCCCTGCCTGTCCATCTGAATCTTACTGGTTGTCTCTTAGCTCAGACCTCAAGAGCCCCAAAATCTTGCAGCTTATTTGTCTGCGAGGTAATAACGTTTCTGTGGGAGGGCTCATCCTTCTTGGGCAGGATCTTCTTCACCCAATTTCCTAAGGAAGCTAGGCTTGATCAATTGTATTGTCTGCATTTGTATGTCCCAATCTGTTCCCTTCCAAACAGCTGTCAAACCTGTTGGCCAAGTGATAGATGTTCTTACAGATTTTCTGAGATACAAGGAAAAAAAAAAAAAAAAAAAAAAATTAACCCAGAGAGGGATACAGAGAGATACTTGGTAGCACAAGTTCATGTGTTTAAAATTAGAGTCCTGAGAACAGGAAAAGTTTCAAACAAAGGTCTTCATTAATCACCAGACACACATCGGTGGGAAATAAAGCATCAGTAGTACTACATGAAGAAACAGTTTATTTGTCCAGTGTTTCTTCTTTTTTTTTTTTTTTTTTTTTTTAATCTATACAGCACCTATCATGATAGTGTATAGCAATACACTTATAATAACACAGTGGGAGAGCTGGCATGCAGAAAAGATCATGAAGAGGGAAGAAACTGTCCTAGTGTCCTAGCAGGCAGCTTCTTTATTTCCCATCAGTTTCTAACATCAGGCCAATTCAGGGTGGAGGAGTGAGGGAGCAGAAAGTGAAGAGTAGAAAAGAAAAAAAGAAAATCCCACAACCCCAACAACAAAAACCTCAGACAAACCAAGAAAACAGTAGTATGTCCAGAGACTGACTGGTCCTCAGCTGAAGGGTTTGTTTTCATACCTGGCTCTGTCTCGTGTCCCAGACTCATGTCACCTCCAAGACTGAAATACTGGTTTCTTATTCGGAATATTGAGTCTCTTGGGTTTTGGTAATATTTTCCAGCTTTTCTGGGGTGTCTGCTTAAATGAGTAAGGAAATAAGAAGACAGACTGACTCCATGAGCTGGGAGATTGGTTACCACTTACTTCATAGTGACGATCCACACAGGATGAGAAGAAATAAAGCAGGGATTAGGTGACCCAGATTGCCTTTGTAAACAAAGATGGGAGGGATCAGGTAATGATTTCCCAAGCATTGCCCAAGGAGGGAGCATAAGCAGGCAGGCAGTATGAAGTGCTCACAGTAGGGCTTGAAACCATTCTTTAAAAGCCCCTTGCCTTTCTGCTTTTTCTCTGCTTTGTTTCAGCAACTCCATCCTTACTGTTCCGACATTCCCTGAGACCCCCTCAGTTTTAGCTTTGTGCACTGCTGAAGGTTATCATGCCTACCAGGAAGGAAAACAGACCCCAAAGTCTGGACTCCAAAATGCATCCCCAAACCTTGCCTTACACAGATTAATTCAGCTTGGTTACTTCCCACTTCTTTTATTTTCTTTCATTGTAATCCTGTTTCTCCCTTCTATCCTTTACCCCCCTCCTTCTCCCTCTCACATTTATCCCTTAATCAAATCATTATATGCTCTTCTCAGCAATTCTTCTCTAAATCCCTCAGGCGGGTTAGAAGCCCCCCGAGGAAAGATCTTTTTTTGGCAACTGAGTTGAGATAGGAAAGAGGTCTTTGACAGAAGCATACTACATTGCAGAAAGTTTTTAATCCTTCCAGATGCTTTGTCACAAACTGTGCTTTTATGCTGGTGCACTTTTAAAGGCAGCCAGGATATGTGCAAAGGTCAGATCTCAGAGCTGGGCTGGAAAACTCTAAATTGCTCTCGTCTTTGATTCTTGTGCTTTAAAACCACTCTGAAGTTTAAATAAATGGATTAGAAATGAGTTAAAGAGCAGGGTGCTTAATGCTTCTGCTTAAATCTATAGCCTCAAGCCACAGCACTTTGGGTGGTGAGATCCTCTTAAACCTCACCAGCTCAGCAAGCTCTGAACAAGTCAAGGCTTGGATGCAGATGTCTGGGGAGATGCAGGTGAGAGAGACCAGAGAGGTGGCACTGGTCCTTCTATATCACCACAGAAGCAAACCCCAAGGTGGTGAAATGGGCAGCAGAGCATACACTAGACCATCTTTCTGGCAAGACATCAGCATGACAGCTATTTGCTATTAATATTAAAGTTTTAACACCATATTTATTTATTTATTTAATTAATATTTTAATTTTAATTTAATTTAATTTATTTTACTTTGTTTTAGCATTCATGATTTCCAGACTTGTTTCCAGCTGGGGAAAAGGGGCAGCAATGATAATGTGGTGGACTAGATATTCTCAGGAGACTCAGCTGCCTTGAAAGCCCATTCTGCTTCCTGTTGTTTATTGTTGTTGGATGGCGATAGCACAGCTGCTATGTTAAATCTTAGAGGTAGCTGCATTTCCAGGGCTGGATAAAACGATTGCTGTAAATGCCAGCTTGGCAGCTATTCCAGCTTTCCTTGAGGCAGGCTCTTACCCCCTGCCTTTCATATGGCTTTGTTCTGCTAGGGAAGAGCAAAGCATTTTGTAGCTGCTATTGAAATAAGTTTCTCAACCTTTTAGCATAATCCCTGTTGTAAAGTGCAGCAGCTGAGTCAATGAGAGAGTAAATCACTTGTACAGAGCACAAGGTGAGCCAGCTTGTTTATTGCTGAGTTTCTTTTTATCTCCCAGCACTGTCTTACCTGTGTCTAGCATCCCTACTCATGACCCCATTTTTTTGCAATATGAGGCCAAAGATATTTATTTCCAGTTCATACTGAGACACCAGGAGGTGAAAGGAACCCAGCCACAGTGACCCAGGTAAATCTGTGGAAGGAGGCACTGATGGTTAAAATCCTGAATTTTGGATGCCCAGCATACACCTCACCACATGCATAAGAACAGCTCAACTATGGAGGGAGCAAGGAATGGGTTAGCCCAGCTTCCAGAGCTCACACACTCTTCTCTTTGCAGCAGGCTATAAATTATGCAGCATTTAAAGATGACTTTTTAAAACCCTGGCTTTAAAGCTTTTATTTATAACTCCCACACTGATATTTTTCAGACTTGTGACAGCTCCCACCTTTGCAAGCTGGGGACATGCCAAGCACCTGGTCTTTTCTGTAATGGCCCATACCCCCAGACCAAGCTCCCTCACCTCTTTTTTAAGCAACACTTTGGATATCTCAGAGAGCTTTTTATTTATAGGAGAGACATAAAAATCCTAGTGGATGAGAATGAGGATGGTTGAAGAGAAAAGTAGCAAGTGTCCACTTCATGCTGGAAAAAACATAAGGCCCTGGGAGCAGCCAAGATCTCTTAGTGATAATTAATATAAAAGCAGTATGAACCCACATAAACCAGTTTAGACTCAAACTAGCCAAAATGGAAACTTATAAATAAAGGGAATTTATGAGAAAATTATGAGAGATGTGGTACTTGTCCTGCCCACGAAGGGCTAAGATCACTATTGGAAGAATCAGGTGAAATACCTACAGCTACAGCTCAGTCCTCACTTTGGGATCTGGCTTACATAGTCAGTCATGCCTCGCTGTGGGATTCCCTGTATGAGACAGAAGCATATTGTAAATAGGATGACCAAAGCCCAGCATATAGAATAAAGCCTCCTTTTTTGGTAGGTGAGGTTGTTCTAGAACCATGCTGTTACTTCCAGCTTCAGGAGCATATCTAGGAAGAGAAATATCTGCCTAGGCCATACTACCAGCCCACAGGTAGAAGATGACTCCTGGAAACTGAACACAGCAGGACAGGGAGCAGCATCTCCTGGCAATTCAGCTATTCAGGATGTGCTTGCAAAGAGACCCATTTTTTCCCCTACTGATTTCCATGGCCTCAAAGACTTGTAATATCTTTAGCAGTGGGTGCAGTAATACAAGACAGAGCCCTGTGCTCTTGGTGGGGCTTGCTCCTTCTCCCAGCCTGAGGAACATTTCTGCACCTTGGGGTGGACATGCTTGCATTGCCTTAGGAAGAAAATTTGGCTTTATGAAATCTTTAAAAGTTTTGAAATGTATAATTTTTTAAAAAATTTCTTTTCTTGTCCACCCTGAAACAGGATCAGCTTATTTTATTTCATTTTATTTTATTTTTTAAATGAAAAACACAACACAAAACCAAACAGGCATATGAATCATAATCATGTCAGAACATCTGTTTTCGGCTCTATGCTTTTATTCAGATGTCTCTTCCTTTCTTGTCTGAAGTGACCAGCAGGTCTCAGAGTTCAGAAATCTGTCTGGAGAAAAAACTTGTTTGAAGTCACTTTGTCCTGTCCCCAAAAATGCCCCAGGCTTTGAGGGAATGGTACTTTTCAGCAAAAGTAAATTTAATTGAAATGCTTTGACCACCTCCAGACTATTCTCAGTGGTACCAGGCATTGCAGGCAAAACAGAGACATCTTGGCAAAATGACACCATTGAAATTGCCGGCAGAAGAGCTCAATTTAACACCCACTAATTGTTGCACAATAGTTACAGGAATAAATGGAATTTGTTAATTAGATGCATGCCAATGAGTAATTCAAGACTGGTTTAAATAATTATTCCTATCTTCCCAATAGGCTGTGGTGGTTATTAGCTTGTTGGCTGTTTCTCTTGACTGTCCTGCTTCAAATAGAAAGGAGGTGAGAGACATCCATGAAGTGAGCCATGGTACTCCTTAATGAAATGCTGTTCCTAGGATGCAGAGACCCAGTTACCTGTGACTGCTGTTGGTTGTTGTTTATGACCACAGAAATGTCAGAGACAGTGAGGTGGGCTGCCAGCAAACTCTTGGATCAATGCTGTGCCAGTGAAATTAAATTAATGCTTTTTAGTGTGTTCAATTCCTGAAGGAAGGTGTAAGGATGACACGTGCCACATATTCAAATCCTCTATTATAACCACAGGAAAAACTCAACTGGTTGGAGAACACAATTTTCCTCCCTGGGACATAGCAAAGCTCCTCCTCCCCAGCCTAAAGAAATGCCCTCTACTGGCTCGGAAAGAATCTCTTTTATTTTGTTTTTGCATTTTCACCACAAATCTCTCTAGTTGCCACTTTCAGATCTCCCAATAATTTCTCACTCTTCTTCAGTTAGCTGACTATGTCCCTGATGCTTGGTTCATGTCATGCCTTTTTGTTGGACCACAGGGAAGAGATAGCTCAGGAAGACACATGAAGAATCAGCTTAACTGGTCTTCTGAATGCTAAACAGTAAAAATTGCAGCCCAAACACACAAAAATGTAAAAAAAAAAAAAAAGAAAACACACTAAGCCAAATTTCATTCCATTGCATTATCTGCTCATCTAAAAGGACTAGTTTTGTGAAGGAAGTAAGAGAAATGCCCAAAATATTAGAGAATAAGATGGTTTGTGCCAAGAACATAATTTTCAAGTCATCAGAATGCTTAATATTTCTGACAATTGGTCTCATGAACTCAAGGGAACTGTTGCTGCTGAAACAGCCACCTGATGGCTGTCTAATGGAAAACAGTAACAGTACAAACTGGTTCTGTGTGGGAAATATTATTAACTGTAGGATTTGCTGTGGGAGTTAAGGAAGGCAACAGACAAACAAGAGTTAGAAAAATTGAAGACTAATTTTATTAACAAAAATGTAGGTGAGTGGCTGAAAGTTTCAAGACCTTACTTTTGTAGCTGCTCTCATAAAATAGCATCTTTTAGCACTCCAGAGAAGCCTTGTCTACCTTGCACTAAAGCACTTGTTCATTTGGTGGGATGAGGGAGCCAGGAAAGGACAGGACAGAAGTAAGAGAGGATAATGTTAATGGTAGAGGCAGCTTGGTTCCTTGAAATGCAATCCCTCTGTGGAGGGAACAATTCTTCTGCCCCAGCAAAAAATTTAATAGTTTGTGAAAAGCATATGAACCTGAGCAATTTCTTGCTCATTGTTGGGATAAGTTAGAGTGCCATAAGTTATTCTGAAGCTGACTACCACCCCCTGCTACTTTGGTCCTCTCCTGTTTCCTCTCCTTATGTTCTCAGGTGTTTTCTCTTTCTGTCTCCCATCTCACAGCAAGGGAAACAAGTATTTAAAAATGTTCTCCCTCTTCTTGAGCCCTAAGCAGAAAACCAAATCCTTTTCTGGTCTCTCCTCAGTGCATCTCATTGCTTTGACAGCAGTACTTCTTCTCTCAGCTATTCCCTGCTCATTTACACATTTACATCATGATTTCTTTAAATTACAGCTGGTAAGTGAGCTGCCTAGGTTAGTAGCACAGATAAGCTGAGGTCCCCATTCAGTCAATGAAGAGAGACCAGGGCCTTCTGGCTGTGCCTCAGGTGACCTTTGTAACCCTCAGATGGCTTCTCTTTCTGTTAACTGTAGAGGGAGCTGAAAGCTAAGAGTATCTTAACTGATATGCTCGAGGTGAGATAGAGCTGGACAGTTGCATGGGCAGGACTGGACACTTCAGGCCATGACATCCAACATAGCAACATTTGAACAGCTCAGAAGAATTCAACTGTTCCGAACAAGCAGCAGAGAAGAGGACATATGAAACAGACCCAAAGGGGAGGAAAAAACAGGCAAACAATTGCCTATTGTTGAGATGTAAGCATCTTTCCTTACACTTACATGAGGAATCTGAAGACAGTAAAGAGCACGGAAGGTAGAGGATCCCCAAAGACAGGGGAACAGATAAGTATCAATTCATAAAACTTCAGGGGATTTTGCTAATCCTGAATTTACCACCATGGAAACTAAACCTCTCTTTTTCTGTTCATCTGTACTACAAGAAAAGAATTACAACTTTCTAGTTGTCTTCACAGAATCACAGAATTACTAAGGCTGGAATAGACCTACAAGATCATCAAGTCCAGCCTATGACCCAACACCATGACATCAGCTAGACCATGTCACTAAGCGCCACATCCAGTCT